>NCTC01003640.1:29810-57058 GCA_002319775.1 Fagopyrum tataricum | reverse complement strand
ATCCAACAACCTACTAACTCTCATATGATCATACTCGAGTAAAAGCCTACTAGGTCTATCATGCTCATCACACTCTCCACACATGAAAGTAACACCCAATAGTTCATAACCACAAAAGATATTAGACCTCAACTGATGAGGGACCATCACCAACATCCCCTACTAGTCCTACAATGCAAGGGCCAATCACTAGATCAAGGGCAAGGGCAATTCAAGAGGAGGTGTCCAACTTGTTGGTGTCTTTAGCTCCTAAGGAGACCATTGATGATCTATCGCTGATTAAGGCTTCCTTAGTCACGTTAATGACGATTCCCGACGACTTGGACGTGGAAGGGAGACCATGCACACGTGATTTGGAGCCATGCAGAGCAAGGAAGAGACCTCGATAAGAGATAAGAGTGATAAGATTAGGGTTATCTACAAGACTTTTTTTTATAACCTTTAGCTCAAAACATTTTAAGGGTTATTTTTATTTGTTTTAGTTTGTTTTATTGTCTTTTTTGACAAATGTTATTCCTTTTTTTAGATAGGAGGCTTTCTAGGCATATAAAAAGCCTCCCTTAGCTTCTTTCCAAAAAGATTTTAGCCAATTGATAAACCGTCTCTTTGAGAGCTTTTGTTCCTATTCAGAAAATTCAATCAATAAAGTGAGCCATTGATTGAATCGTGTGAATCCCTGCTAGATTGTTCTTGTGTGTGTTAATCTCTTTAGAGATTGGTGCTACTAGTCAATACTAGTCCCTCCTTGTGCTTGTCTCCATTGAAGGCTTGTGTAAGGTTATAGAAGAAAGGGTTGAAGGCATCATCTTGCTTGGGTTTTGATCAACCTGATCAAGGTTCTTGTAAGGGAGTCTTTTTTGTTCTTTTGGATCTACTTCTACCATACATTCCACGTTCCATTTCATTCTCTTTTCTTCCATTTATTCCAACGCCATTTCTTGTTCTAACAATCTGATTTTCGTGCCATTTGTCAAGGAAAAACGTCCATTGTTGGTCTTCGAGGATTCTCAATCTAGATCTAGTCATTTGCGGCCCCAATCCCGCATCAAAGTGGTATCAGAGCTAGTTGATTGCGAGTCCGGAATCAGCCATCACCATTGACGGTTTGAGTATCTTCTTTGAGTCTTTGAGTCTAATTTGCTTTGTTTCTTGTGTTTATTGGAGAAGAGAGAAAGCCAATCCAAAACCGCCATTTGCCGGCCATTCTACATCACTTTCATCGGCCTTTTCTTCATCAAAAACGTCCAGCTCTTTCTCTTGGCAAATAACCGTTCAAACACAATTTTAGAAGCAAAAGGGACCACTCTTCACATAAGTGATCAGCCATTGCAAGTAAAAGAGAGGCCACAAAAAGTTCCTAAATTGTAGCAACAACCAAGAGACTACTTCTAGTTAGTTATCTCTTTTTTCTTTCAATTTTTATTTTCATTCCTCTCTCCTATTTTATTCCAAAAAAACGTCAGCCAAGGTCCTACAAAAAAAAAAAAAAAAAAACAAGAAACATTTTCTCATATCATTTCATCTTTCCAATCTATCATACATATCATATCATATTCTATACTAACCTAAGTTGTGTAGAAGCTAGAAAAACAAGTGTTTTTGCAATCTGATTGTGAAAGGATCATTGAGACTACAAACAAGAGTTACCTACCTCATTTCTTATCCATCACCATTACCTAAAACCAACGTTAAACACCACAGCCGGCCATATCTCTCTCCATTGCATAAGGACAAGGTAAGTGAAGCTCTCTTCTTAGTCTCTTGTGTGTCTATCTCCTTGTTTCATTCTAATTCTATTATATCTTGAGTTTACCATCTTTGAGAGTCCATAACAGCCTCTTGCATCTTTTTTGAGTCTTGAGTCTTATCTCCATTTCTTAGTGTCTATCTTGACGTTTTCTGTGAACCTTCAAGCAGCCGTGTATTACCCTTATTCAAGCCAAGGAGTGTGCTAGTTGCTAAGGCATTGATCTTAGAAGGAGTTTTAATCCATCCAAGTCAATTGCATCAAATAGCTTGTGATCAACACAACTTGAGTGTGAGAGTGAGAGTAAACACTTGTGAGAATTTTCTGTTTTATCTAATTCAACTAGTTTGCTTGTTTTGTGTGTTTTTTATCATGTCTAGGTCTAATAGTCCAAGCAAGTCCCAAAGCAGTGAGCCAATGCACCCGGAGACATTTGCTATGTTGAAGCAACTAATGGATTCGGTGGCAAGATTGACCCACGGATTGGCACGTTGGAGTCTCGGCCAGCACACACGGCCACGCCACAGCCGAGGTCCACTTTCGAGCTAGGAGGCACGTCTAGAGATGCCCCTAGAGAAACAACCCATGAATCACCTCAAAGAACCCCTCAAGAGCAAGGGTGTGATGATTTTCAGGAGCCACAAGAGGATATTGAGGAAGAAGGCATGTGGAGAGAGTTCCCTAGGCGTCACCCACAGCCAAGGAGAGGACGAGAATATGAGCCAGTAAGCCTTATCAAGAGCTAGATGGAATAGGGAAAGTGAAGGTCAAGATTCCTAGCTTTGAAGGCAAATGTGACCCGGATGCTTACATGGATTGGGAGACTAAATTGGAACAAATTTGGTCTTGCCATCACTTTGGAGAGCAAAGGAAGGTCCAGCTTGCATCATTGGAGTTCCAAGGCTATGCACTAGTATGGTGGGATCATCTTGTCAAGGAAAGGAGAAGAACCTTGGATCCGGCCATCACTACATGGGAACAAATGAAGGCCTTGATGAGAGCTCGCTTTGTACCTCAACATTATGCTAGGGAGCTGAGGCAAAGGTTGGAGAATCTTAGGCAAGGAGCCATGAGTGCCGAAGAGGTCTACACCTCTATGCAAATGGCAATGGTGAAAGCTAATGTGGTTGAAGATGAGGAGTCTACAATGGCTAGGTATCTACGCATTTTAAATTCATCTTTGGCTAATGAAATTGATTTGTATCCTTATAGTACCATGGTGGAGCTGCTGCATTTGGCAATCAAAGTAGAGAAGAAGACAAAGGCTAGGAACCAAGGTGCCAAGACAAGCTTTGGAGCTACAAGCTCATGGAAAGCACACAACAGCCGGCCCCAAGGATCCTACGGCCGTGAGCCTACATCCACCAAGGAGGACCGAAAAGCATCAATCATGGACCAAGGAGCACAAAGAAGGAGCTCAACACCTCATTCATCTTCTAGACCCTTGAATGAGCCTTCAAGTGGTCCTAAAAGGGAGTACCTCTGACTCTACTCTTCGTTCTAGAGATATTGTGTGTTTTAAATGTCAAGGTAGAGGTCATTATATGAGGGATTGTCCTAATAAGAAAATTCTGATTTTAAATCAATTTTGGACAATATGAGAGTGAGGATGAGCATGAAAATGATGATCACACCAACCTTAATGGATTGCATGAAATTGGTAGTGATAGTGATGAGGGCATTGAATATGAGCATGGAGAATCATTAATAGCTAGAAGAACTTTGCATGCTAAGCTAGCTCCATGTGAGGATAATCAAAGAGAAAACCTATTTCATACTAGATGTCTAATTAAAGGGAAGGTGTGTAACATGATCATAGATGGAGGTAGTTGTTGCAATATAGCTAGCACTGATTTGATTAATAAGTTGCAAATTACCACATTTTATCACCCTAGGCCTTACAAATTGCATTGGATGAATGATTGTGGAGAATTAAAAGTAAATAGGCAAGCTAGAGTTACTATCACTTTAGGTAACTATGAGGACACCATTATTTGTGATGTAGTTCCCATGCAAGCTTGTCATATTCTTTTGGACGTCCATGGCAATTTGATAGGAGAGTTAAGCATGATGGTTTTACTAATAGGCATACCTTTGAATTTAATGGTCAAACACTAACTCTTAAGCCTATGACACCATTGCAGATTGCTGAATTTTATGAGAGGAAGAAGGAGTTGAGTGTGGAGCAAAATGAGGTGAAAAAGAGAGGGATAGCTCACGGCCTAAATCAGAACCCACGGCCAAGACTAGTACCACCCTATTAGCCACACCTTCTAGTGTCCTTCTAGCATCCAAGGAGGAGTACATCCTAGATTACACCCCTTTAGATGCCATTCTTGTGAGCTTGTGCAAGAGCTTAGTGACTTTGAGTGATGAAGCCAAGGCCACCCTACCTAAGCCCATCCTAGCTATCCTAGATGAGTTTAGTGATGTGTTTCCCGACGAGATTCCGGCTGGCCTTCCACCTTTTAGAGGTATTGAGCACCAAATAGATCTTATTCCCGGTGCTACACTCCCAAACCGTCCAGCCTATAGGATGAACCCTAAGGAGAGCCAAGAGATCCAAAACCAAGTGCAAGAACTCCTAGATAAGGGTTATGTAAGGGAGAGTTTGAGTCCTAGTGCCGTTCCCGTCCTCTTAGTGCCTAAGAAGGACAATACATGGAGGATGTGTGTTGATTGTAGAGCCATCAACAACATCACCATTAAGTACCGCCATCCTATCCCACGTTTAGATGACATGTTAGATGAGTTGAATGGAGCCACATTGTTCTCTAAGATAGATCTTAGGAGTGGTTATCACCAAATCAGAATGAGGGAGGGAGATGAGTGGAAAACGGCGTTCAAGACCAAGTTTGGTCTTTATGAGTGCTAGTGATGCCATTTGGTTTAACCAATGCTCCTAGCACATTTATGAGATTGATGAATCACGTGTTGAGACACTACATTGGTAGGTTTGTTGTGGTTTACTTTGATGACATCCTCATCTATAGTAAGTCACTTGAAGAGCATGAGGAACATTTGAGGGAAGTACTTGCAACTCTTAGAATTGAATATTTGTATGCTAATTTGAAGAAATGTGAGTTTAGTACTAATCAAGTTGTTTTTCTTGGTTTTGTAGTGAGCACAAGAGGTCTAGAGGTGGATGAAGAGAAGATCAAGGCAATCCAGGAATGGCCTACTCCCACAACCGTCGGTCAAGTGAGGAGTTTCCACGGCCTAGCAACCTTCTATAGACGTTTTGTGCGAGATTTCAGCACCATAGCAGCCCCACTCACGTCCTTGACAAAGAGAACCGGAGACTTTTATTCAAGAGGACAAAGAGGAGACCGATGCGCAGGCTTCCTTAGTTTAATGAGACGACTTCATTTGCCATGCAAGAGCAAGGAAGAGACACCCGTGGGAGTTAGGTTTAAGGGATTTGAAATTGACAAATGAGATAGGAGGCTTTCTAGGGCCTCCCTTAGTTAGAAGGTCTTTGAGAGCTTTTGGAAAATTCAATCAATAAAGTGAGTGATTGGTGGCTAGATTGTTCTTGTGTGTGTTAATCTCTGCTACTAGTCAATACTACATTGAAGGCGGCATCATTTGATCAACCTGATCTCGAGCGCCGAGTGTGATGCTTCGGGTATTGGCATTGGAGGAGTACTCATGCAAGAGGGTAAGCCACTAGCCTTCTTTAGTGAGAAATTAAAGGGAGCATGTTTAAACTACTCGACCTATGATAAAGAACTTTATGCATTTGTTTAGAGTATTAAAAACATGGCAACATTATTTATGGCCTAGTGAATTTGTCCTACGTACCGATCATGAGTCCTTAGACATTTTAGGAGTCAAGATAAGTTAGATAGGAGACATGGTAGATGGATGGAGTTTATAGAAACTTTTCCTTATATCATAAAGTATAAAAAGGGCAAGGATAATGTTGTAGCGGATGCTCTCTCTAGGAGACACTCTTTAATCACAACTATGGATTCTAAGGTCTTAGGTTTCTATTATATTAAGGATCTATATATGTTGATGATTCTGATTTTGGAGACATATTTAAGCAATGTGCATCTAGAGGAGCCTTTGATAAGTATTACTTGTTTGAGGGTTTTCTATTTAGAGTTGATAAAGTGTGCATTCCTAAGTGTTCCCTTAGGCTATTACTTGTTGAGGAAGCCCATATGGGAGGCTTAATGGGGCATTTTGGGAGAGATAAGACTTATCATATGCTGCATTCACATTTTTATTGGCCTCATATGCTTAGAGATGTAGAGAACTTGCTTAAGAGATGGAGGTTTGTGGATTATACCCCCTTACCCACGCCTAAGTCACCTTGGGAGGATATTAGTATGGACTTCATTGTTGGGTTACCTAGGACTAAGAAGGGGGAGAGATTCGATTTTTTGTGGTGGTAGATCGATTTTCTAAATGGCCCATTTTATTGCTTGCCATAAGACCGATGATGCTTATAATGTAGCTAACTTGTTCTTTAGGAAATTGTTAGATTACATGGAGTACCTAGGAGTATAGTGAGTGATAGGGATGTTAATAGTGAGTGATAGGGATGTTAAGTTTCTTAGTTTCTTTTGGAAGACTCTTTGGGGTAAACTAGGGACGAAGTTGTTGTTTTCGACTTCTAGTCATCCTCAAACGGATGGTCAAACCGAAGTAACTAATAGGACGTTAACAACCATTCTGAGGTTGTTTTAAAAGATAATTTGACAGCTTGGGAAGATGTCTTGCCTTATGTAGAATTTGCATATAATCGTACATTACATTCTTCTACTAACCTAACTCCTTTTGAGTGTGTCTATGGGTTGAATCCTTTGACCCCTTTTGATCTTATACGTTGCCCATAGAGGAGCGAGTAGATTTTAATGCAGAAAAACACGTGGAGATCATCAAGGAAATGCATGAAAGGACACGCAAAAGGCTAGATGAGAAGGGAGGCAAGTGGCGGCCAAGGCTAATAGAACCGCAAGCAAGTGTTGTTCGAACCGGGAGACCTCATGTGGCTGCATTTGAGGAAGGATAGGTTCCCGGAAAGGCGCAAGTCCAAGTTATCACCTAGGGGAGACGGACCATTCAAAGTACTACGTAAGGTTGGCAACAACGCTTATGTACTAGAGCTCCCGGAAGACTATGGAGTGAGTCCTACTTTCAACGTAGGAGATCTAAGTCCCTTTGAATCAAGTGATGCGGATGGTGATGATTTGAGGACGAATCCTTCCCAAGAAGGGGAGTATGATGAGGGACCATCACCAACATCCCCTACTAGTCCTACAATGCAAGGGCCAATCACTAGATCAAGGGCAAGAGCAATTCAAGAGAGGAGGTGTCCAACTTGTTGGTGTCTTTAGCTCCTAAGGAGACCATTGATGATATATCGCTGATTAAGGCTTCCTTAGTCACGTTAATGACGATTCCCGACGACTTGGACGTGGAAGGGAGACCATGCACACGTGATTTGGATCCATGCAAGAGCAAGGAAGAGACATTTGTCCCGGAATTGCAAGAAATGGAAGATTGAGGCTTTTGGAGCTTCTATTGTATTTTATATCATCTTTGGTATAAAATACAAGACTTTTTATAACCTTTAGGCTCAAAACATTTTAAGGGTTATTTTTATTTGTTTTAGTTGTTTTATTTGTTTTATTGTCTTTTTGACAAATGTTATTCCTTTTTTTTTTTAGATAGGAGGCTTTCTAGGCATATAAAAAGCCTCCCTTAGCTTCTTTCCTGATTAGATAGATTTTAGCCAAACTTGATAAACCGTCTCTTTGAGAGCTTTTGTTCCTATTCAGAAAATTCAATCAATAAAGTGAGCATTGATTGAATCGTTGTGAATCCCTGCTAGATTGTTCTTTGTGTGTGTTAATCTCTTAGAGATTGGTGCTACTAGTCAATACTAGTCCCTCCTTGTGCTTGTCTCCATTGAAGGCTTGTGTAAGGTTATAGAAGAAAGGGTTGAAGGCATCATCTTGCTTGGGTTTTGATCAAATCTGATCAAGGTTCTTGTAAGGGAGTCTTTTGCTTCTTTTGGATCTACTTCTACCATACATTCCACGTCCCCTTTCATTCTCTTTTTCTTCCATCTTTCCAACGTCATTTCTTGTTCTAACAATCTGATTTTCGTGCCATTTGTCAAGGAAAAACGTCATTTGTTGGTCTCAAGGATTCTCAATCTAGATCTAGTCATTTGCAGCCCCAATCCCGCATCAGTATCAGAGTTAACCCTGAGTTACGAGTGTGCTTGTCCTAGTAGGCAGTCACTCAACTTAGTGGACGGTCCTTGGGCCTGACGTGGACGTCAGGAGTTTAAGTGGAGGAGATTGTTACATCCCGAAAAAATTGTCATCCCGCATCGTTTGAATGGGGACTTGTGATTAACTTATAAGGATAGGTTGCTACCCCATTTCAACAAGAATTCTTCTTTTCCAATGGTAGAGTGAGGACAAATAACTCTGGAGTTAAGTGTGCTTGTGCGGAGTAATTTCATGATGAGTGACCTCTTGAGAAGTTTTTGCGCGTGCATGGTTGGCATGGGTACAATGTCCCTAAGACCTCGGGTCTTACATCATTTTCATCAAGGATTCGAACAAAATTGCTTCTCACGGTCAATGGTGTCTTTGCTCTGTTCTCGGCTCAACCTCAACACTTGGTGTTGCATTTTCATCAAGGATTCTAAGAAAATTGCTTCTCAGGGCCAATGGTGTCTTTGCTCTATTCTCGGGCTCAACCTCAACACTCGGTGTTGCATTTTCATCAAGGATTCCAAGAAAAATGCTTCTCATGGCCAATGGTGTCTTTGATATGTTCTCGGGCTCAACCTCAGCACACGGTGTTTCATTTTCATCAAGGATTCGAAGAAAATTGCTTCTCACGGCCAATGATGTCTTTGTTATGTTCTCGGGCTCAACCTCAACACTCGTGTTGCATTTTCGACCATGTGTAAACAACGACCTTGGAGTTTTTATAACTCGACCTTGTGTAAACGACGAACCTTGGGCTTGTGTAACTCGTTTGGGATTGGGCTTGTGTAACTCGCTTAGGCTTGTGCAAATCAAAATTACCAAATAACCCTTTGTATTAACCTTTTTAAATAAATAAGAGTGGTCTGATTTGTAATCTAATAAACAAATGAGTCTTAACTCCATAGTTATTTGTCCTCCTAACTCCGAGTTACCTCTGATACCATCTGTAAGACCCGAGGTCTTAGGGACATTGTACCCATGCCAACCATGCTCGTGCGAAAACTTCTCAAGAGGTCACACATCTTGAAGTTGCTTCTGCATGAGCACACTTTATTTGCCCTCACTCTACCACTGAAAAAGAAGAATTTTTTGTTGACATAGATAACAACTCATCCTTATAAGTTAATCACAATTCCCTATTCAAATGATACGGGATGACAATTTTACGGAATGTTACAACATTAGGCAAAAAAGGCCTAGTTAGTACGAAATGTAATACTAATAACCATTACACAATGTTAATACAAAATGTTAATAAAATATTATTATAAAAATATAGGTCATTTTTTCAAAATTATAAACTTGGTTCAAGTTCTATAATTAACCAAATGGGGCAATTTATGAACTTTTAAAAGTTTGGTTTATTTCTGTAAAATGTAACTCTAAGTCGTTTTTTGAAATTATCCAATCTGCGACACTTTTACAAATTCCAAAAGTTTGGATCATTAACATCATATTGGTTAGTAATTAAACCCTAAAACTGGTGCGACTTAAACCCTAAGGCCCTGAATATTATGAACCCTAAAAACCTAATAATAACAATGAAAATTAGTCCTATTTTATAAAATATAGTAGAGGGAGTTGTTGGGGTTTGATGCTACGTATCTTCTACACTTCTATTGGGCTTGAATCTCGATTAATGAATCGCAAGGGTTGGAGATGATGATTCAATCATCATTCTAGGTTTCACTTCAAAACTTTGAAAGATGGATTTTAAGGTTTCAAGATTGTTATTTATGATATTGGACTCAAGACAACTCGTAAGCCTTGGTGAGAAATGCTATAGGGATTGATGTTTCTTCGGTGATAATCTATTACCGGGTAAGTCTCAAGATCATCTCATTCCAATCCTAACAACCTATTACCGGGTGAGTCTCAAGGTATCTAGGACGGAAGTTCGGTACAAACTAGATTCTCTAACTAAGGACTAAGTAACCCCTTACCGGGTAAGTCTCGGGAATTATCTAACTTAGGTAGTAAGCCGACACATCTCAATCCAATAGGGTTTTTTTTTGCCTCTACTACCTATGGTTAATCTACTTCTATATCCAAGGAGGAACATCACCGGGTAAGTCTATATTCCAACTTAGTTTGTTAGCTTAGAAGGTTCTAACCTAGATTTACTCCAAATCAACCATTGGGTTTCAAAAAATTATATGCCAAAACTAACATACAACTTAATCCATCATAGTCCAAGCTATAAATAAAGATCTATTCACCCTAGAATCACAATGATTCTAGCCAACAATCAACATATTAAAATATGAAAATAAAATGGAAAAAGACAAGTAACTCATAGAATGAAAATGCAAGAGAAGGAAGAGAAACAAACTCACTTTTTTATAACTCCAATAATTCAGCAAAATGAGGCTAATCTCTGTTACAAGTGGTTCCAACCAATATCCAACATCAAAGTATTGATCTTACACTTGAAAACTCTAGAAATTGTCAAGAAGAAGAAGTTTGAGGAGGGAGACAAGGTAGGAGACAACTCTAGGCTACAATAATGTTCTAGGTTTAAAATTCATCTCCACTTTAGAAGTATTCAGGCTTTCCTTTTATACCCAAACCTCTGCCCAAAAGCATGGGCTGGATATAAAGGGCTGAAATAAATCTGACGCATTCAGATGGAAAATCTCGGACCCAAATCTCGGGCCGAGATGCCATCATATCGGGTCCGAGATTTCAGGCTTTGTTCTTGAACTTCTTCATTGGCGGAAGATCTCGGTCAGGCTTGCTGGGATCTCAGGCCGAAATGCCACCCGATATTGGTCTCGACTTGGTGGATCTCGTCCTCAATTAATTAAATGGATCTCGGCCGAGATGCTTGTCCGAGATTGCTACAATGTCTCTTTTAATGCCTTTTAGCTCGATTCCTTTCCCTTTCCCTCACACGTGTGATCACTCTAAGACATTCACTCCGAGGCTTGATCCTCAAATGCATCGTTTTCGCTCCGAAATGCGCCAAATCACCTACAAAACCACCAATAGAATGTGTAGACATCTATTCTTGCAAAGTAGAACAAGACAAGCATAAATGACACAAACTAAGGCCTATTCATGAGTGCGGAAAGGGAAAATCTACCTATTTGCATGCCTAAACTAGGACAATAAACCATGTTATCAGCAGTTACTGCGATTCGTCCGTCAGTCTTGTATTCTTGGAAAGTCAACAACAATCATATTTCGGAAGTTCGGGATCATTCTTTGAACTTTGGATCTCCCTTCGAGGTGTGACCTGGGTCGGTTGGTCGTTTCTTTGAACTCCTGGTACCAACAAGGTCATACTTTCAGCAATCCCATAAGAAAGTTTTATTCCCCCACTTGCGTACTTGATTGTAGAGCCTTATTATTCCTACTCCTTGTGGGAAGGGTGAAGAGACAATTGTCTTCACCCCGATCCGTCACGGTTACTATCTTAGCATGCGCTATCTGTTCGAGACAAACGACTAAAACTAGCAGTATATAATTTCTAAGGACAAAGCACACTAACTTACTACTACCGAGATCTGTAGAGATGAGCGGTGGTTTCTGTACTACTACCCAACCCGACTAAACAAGAACTAAACTTTGAAATTCATTTTAGAAAACCAAATCCATTTTCGAGTTCTGTTTATACTTGTCCTTTTTTGAAGATTGTGAGTGTCATTGTTGTCAATCTAGAGTTCTGATACCATGTTGTAACACCCCGAATTCTCGGAACTCGGAGCGTTACTGGCTAGGACCTCACAGTGGGCCCGACCTTAGTTTGACAACAATAATAACAACAGACCTTGCAACAAGGCACAAATATTTAAAAGCCAAAAATCTTTTTAAAAGAAGAACACACTCATGGACCTAGACGTCCATTAGTTACAATAACTAAAAGGAAATAAAGTCTAAGAAATAAAACCACCCATAACTCCTAGACGGAAATCCCGGCTGATCACTGCACTCCCGATTTCTCGGTAGAGATCTAAACTACAACTTCTAACAACATGGTAAAACGTTAGCTACAATTATAATAATAAGGATACTAGGGCATAATCACAATCAAGGGAATACAGTAAATCATTGAGCATGCAACAAACAATGTTCCGATTCTTATCTTTTCTTTTGGTGAAATTGGTCATCCTATGATTCAACTTTTCATGGTAGCACGAGAGTCGCCGAACTCTCGCCTCCGTCCCCGTAAACCAGTAGGACTAATTTTGATGCACCTCCCCCGTACACGCTATTGGATTGGTCGCGGGGAATCTTCCGGCACCCTTGGCCCGGACAGAGTGCTACGGCACGTTATAATACACTTGCGCCTCTCTTTATAAATATAAAAACAGTGGTCTAGTTCGGTTATTTTATTTAACACGCATAACACACACTACCCTAGTACACACGCAATATTATAATGGTAGCTAACGAGCTCACCTCATCCGTACTGCTCTCCAACGTTACTCGTGATCTGCCAGTCAGTGATCCGAGTCCTGATCAAAATATATCAACCCTTAGTACTTCTCGATTTATCATTCTAATCAATCAGGGTATGATATAGCATCAATACCATGCCGTTTTCTACGACCTAGGTTCACGGACCTAGACGTCCATTCCAGGGTCGGGTATTATCCTCAAGTCATTTCACTAACGTTCCACTATATCGGAAGTCTCGTATATCGTCTATCACTATCCAACATCATAACTTCTTATCGTTTGATTCCGATTCCAACTAACATAACAACACGGAACCACTACTAGAAAAATAGGTAATTCTGGACGCTTTTTCAAGCATATCTAGACGCTTAAGAACGTCCATATTTCCCTTCTCGACGCTTATATAAAGCGTCGTTTTTTTCGCCGTCGAGAATTTCTCGATGTTGTTATGCGTTGACATTCACGACACTTTTATACGTCGAGTCTTCTCGATGCTGTAATGCGTCGACATTCTCGACGCTTATAGGCGTCAATATCGACACTTACAGAAATGTTAAAAGTGGCATTTCCTAGACGTTTAAAAGCGTCAAAAATTGCAATTTTTCTGGAAAAAAAAAATCATGATTTTTCAAATTTTATTTATGATAATTTTTACAATAAGAAATAGAACACTACCAGTATTATAAAAAACATCTATAATAAAACAAGCTTATAACATAAATATACATTGCTTTATGAGCTATATTATAAAAAAGCAATGTTTTACAAGTGTTTGTCTACTTATCTAGTTTGACATACTAAATAGCTATCAGAATTTAAACGTTCCCACATAGCCACCCTGTGGTCTGGAGCATAGCAGCAAAGTTGCTCTTGATTAAAGCGGACCCTGCCGGCTTGAAGATTATTACATTGCAAAACTACAACTACTCTAAACCCTTGGTCCTTTACAACTCGTGTTATAATGTTAAGATTAAAAGGATGTTAAAATGAAGGCATCATATCACCTCGTAATCATATCTTGTGTAGTACTAGTGTCGACCATAAGTCTTCCAATGCTAATGGACAATGTCTTTAACAATGACGAGCTTCTCTCCACTTAAGTACTTGTTCTTGCGAGCAAGAATTGGTAGCCAAGCCAAAACTGTTCAGATTCTGTCATTCTCAAGTACATGGTCAAAGCCTGTTTATGAATATAATTGGAAGTTAAACGGCTAGCATAAACATCCCTGGAGAAATTTTCAGTTAAGTAGATAGCATGAATAAACGCATACCGGTTCCAAAGCTTTCTTCACCACAAACCGAATACATTTGAGCATTTTATTAAATTACCGAAAAATTTCCAACTAGTGGGCACCTAAAATTTGATAATCAAGTATTAGCTCCCGTAGGGAAATGAGGGAGTCTAGAAAAAATCTAACGAGAAAAATAAATTAATAATTTATTAACAATGATAAGAGCTATCATTAATAAATCAAGCAAATTACCTTTTGTTGAGGACCGTGTTCTTATCAACATCACCGTCATTAGCTGCACCAAACTCCGGTGACTCAACTCCAGAATTTGTTTTACCTAATGCGCTCAACTAATTCCTCTACTTAAGTGAAATTAAGATCAGGGTGCCATCCTCCAAAATCTTCTTGTTAAAATATACAAGAAAACCAAAATAAATTACATAACTCAAATGTATATAAGCAGACTACTCGTAAACTGATCTGACAAAGCATTGGCACACAGTTTAACAACGATGCATGCATTGTCTGCACCAAGCTCTTCCACAAATATACGGTGAGCACAAACACCATCAACTCTCTGAAGTGCATCAAAACTCTAAAGTAATTCGAGAATATGGACTGAATAAGTAAATGTCATGACAAGCTAAATTGTTGGAATGCAGAGGGAACATACCAAATTATTAACTTTGGACATGAAAGAAGCTTCCAAATAATTGGAAGTCAAAAAAAGATCCGTTTATTTGACAACTCAAAATTATGTCAGGGATGAAGAATTGCTTCATAAATTTTTTTTTTGTTTTGTTAAAGCCCTGTCTGGGAACAGGTAGATACAACAAGACAACCAATCAAATTATTGTTAGATTATAATTTATACAACTTGAAGGCAAAATTTTAATTTGAACAAGCACAAAGTTAAGTATTTATTTGCACAAAATTACAAAACATAAAGTTTAGAGAATCACATATAAAGCTTGTAATGTACACTATATCATCTGTATTTTACATCTATATTTTTTAACAACTGATCTTTATCTTAACAACAATACTTTGGTTGTCTCCTTGTCACCATCTATTGGGAGTTTGATCAACCTTTAATCATTTTCTCCATTATAAAACAATCTTAATAATAAAAACATACTGATTATATGGATCTACTACTAGTAAAATAAACTCTAGATTAGATCCATATGACTCAACTAGTGTATCCCTAACAACAACCTTCTGAACATTTTCGATCAACTTTCAAGCAACAGCTAATACTGCATATCTCTTCACATTGCATTCATTTGAGAATACTTAGCCGTAACACTCATAGAAAAGCTTCAAATTTATTGTACAATTAATTGAATCTATGCAATCATTATCATACAAACAAGTATCAAATGAATGGATTAAGCACTAAAATATTCTATAATTTGTGCTATCACCTTTTAGCAGCTTGATTCCTAGATAATTCAAGTTTCAAATAGTGATTGTTGTATATTCATTCCTAAAATCTCAAAGTCAATAATCAATTTGCTAAATGCCCCTGCGATTTTTTCACATCCAATCTAAGATGAGTGTTCAGTCAACTGAAACTCGTATTACTTTCACGATTGAAGATATAAAATTCAGAATTTGGATAGAAATCTTCATAATGAAAGCAAATTCTTAGTCGGTTAGAACTCGTAATACTTCAAACATACATATGTTGAAGATCCGTTTCATCTCCGAAAACAATTTTCAGGCGAAGCTATGTAGCAAAGTTGAAGAGAAAATCATCACGGTCGAAAATCGAAATCACAATAAATAGGGTAAATAATCATACCGGCACTATAAGCAGTGGGAGGATCCTTCCGAAGGTCCTTCAATGCCTTCAAGATCCGCTTCGACGCCATGGAACAAACCCTAGCTATCACTCCACAAAACCCTATATACAAAAAATCATGAACTTAGAACGGGAAGATTGATAATAATTGGTAACATATAGCAGTTGAAGATAGAACAACTACACGTCAAATGGAGCTTTGAGAGAACGCGAGATCCTCCTAACTGGTCAGAGAGAGATGGGATTTGGGAAAGGAGGTTGAGAGCGGCGTGAGTGTAGAGGGGCTAGGGCTTGAGGAAAGGAGAGACGAAAACAAAAGAAATTAGGCCCTCTCTAATTTAAATTTTATTTTATACATATATCGACGCTTGTTAACGCCTAAAATGAGTTTTCCTATTTTTGACTCAAAAAAGCGTCTAAAAATACTGAAACTTAAACGCGAGTTTATTTTTGTCCTCGACGATTTGCATAAGCGTCGAAGTAAAAGCGTCGAGTTTTACCCTGTTTTCCTGTTTTCTAGTAGTGAACTTGTTTCAATTCTAACATTCCGCTCATTCCATACTATTTCCACAACTATAATTTACGTCAACATTCACTACTTAAACTTAAATATCATCCACTAATTATTTAACTAAATTACCACAAATTAATAAATAAATAATTATAAACTATATAATTATTTATGATCAAGAAAAATTAATTAACGGGAATAAAAACGGGTTTGGGTCTAACCGGAAACGGGTTTGGTTGCAAGTTTAATGGCACCAAGCGGCATCAGGTGGTGAGGTCGGCTACCGTGAAGACTCGGGTTCAAGTCCTACAACAGGCAAGAGGCGGAATTTATGTTAGCAGGTGGTTAGAGTTTTGAAACTCACTGACGGCACAAATCAACAACAAGGTGTAAGGGTGAGGGTTCTTGAGTTCGATACTTGTTGGTTGCAAGAAGTAGGCTGACGGCAATATAAAGCCACGTGCAAGAGGTCGCGGGTTCAACACCTGGGAACAACGCATCAGAGTTTGGCTTAAATTAAACCGGTAACCATTGGTCTTGGGTTCGAGTCCCGTCCGAGTCAAAAATACAAGTAACACGAGCTAAGTGAAGTTGACAAAGGTACAAAGTTCGAATCTCGTGGGGAGAAACGGTTGACAAATCCCCGAAGTCTTGGTTCAAATCTTGTTGCAGTCCAAAAGGGGAAACATGAAGCTACGTTTTCTTCTCACCGGCATACGTATTAAGGTCACAAGGAGGAAGGAGGGGGAAGTTGCTTCTTACCCGTAGGTCGTCACTGTCGACAAGGAGAGGAGCGGACCGAATCCGTTAGGGAGGGGGAAAGGTGGAGGGCGGCGTCCTCTGCTCACGCCTACTGTCGAAAGTGTCCCCCTTCTCCGGTGGCTCGAGGTCTTCTCGACCGGTCAACGGTTCGGCACCGGAGGTCTCACTTATTAGCTCGGTACGATCGATCCGTGTTGTTCTCGGCGTCGCCATCGACGGAGCGGAAGGGCGAGGAGAGTAGAGCGGGAGGCGAAGCTTTGGTTGGCAGGGAGAAGAGTTTCCGGCAAGTTAGCGTGAGGGGGAGGGTGGTATCTAGAAGGAAGATGATCGAGAGGCGAGAGGAGATGATAAGGGTAGGAGGGTTGATGTGGTCGTCAGTCTTCCCGTCGTCGGCCTTCATTGCTTCATCAAAACCGTTAACCCCCTCTGCTTAACGGTTCTGCACGTAGAAGGAAGAAAAGGTCGGGCCCGCTACTTGCTTGATCAGCCTTTTGGCGTATTGGGCCTTTTATGTCCATATACTTATTTGGCCCAACATAAGGGAAAAGGCCTCGGTCCAGGGAGAGAAGCATGTGAGGCAGGGATAAGTATTGGGCCGTGTTCTGGACCAAGGAAGGGAACCTACGGTTGGTTAAACACCAAAACAGGCCGGTCCGATTTCAATTTCACAAGCGGTTCGGTTCCGTGCTTAACAAGGGCCGGTTAGGTTAATTACACGATCGGATTTGAATCCGTTTAACTTATCTCTTCGTTTTCGATTCGGATTCTTGGTTGAAAAAATATAAATAAAGATTAAGAAAAAAGTAATTAAATAACAAGACAAAATCCCTCTTAGTACGTACTACTAACACACATGTGATCTAACATACGCAACTCTTGTTTCCACGCCACATGGTTGTGCATTTTATACATTGGTTCCAAATGGATTAGGTTTGAAACTTTTTTCATGGTTTTGTAGTTTGAATAAGAGTATTGCCTTTTTTATATTAATTTAAATTTGAAAGGACAGCTCACGTTTTAAATATAGTTTTGTTTAATTATGAGAATTCAATTTTTAAAAAAACTAGAGTATAATTTATTTAAATTTGGTATTTGAAGTAACAAAAAAAAAATTTATTATGTTTTGTAATAATCTATTTTAAATTAATAATATGACATGTTATGGTTATATATATGATGAAAGGTGGTGTGACTTGTTTACTAATTTTGATAATAACTTTTTTATAAAAGAAATAATAACAAATCGGTAAATATACTGTGATAAATCTGTAAATAATTCGGAAAAATCCTCACATACATGTCTTATGAGCGACACGTAAGCAAATACGGCTGATATATATATATAAATTGATTTTTTTCACTTCTACGAGGTTAGTGCACTAGAGCAGGAAAATAAACAATGTGCTGAGATTTTGTCTAAATTAAATGATTACAATCTAAAGCAAAAAAGATGAAAAATGCAGAGAGAAGATAGATTGAAGTTTGAAGAAAATGAGGGGGAAAAAAGCAAGACTCAAAGCAATTATGTCGTTTATTACAGCGATTTGAAAAATGATCTTAGAGTAATTTTGAAGTGATGATTATCCGATTCAAAAACTCGGGGTCAATTGGCCGTTACCGAATATGATTACTTATTCTTCATTGATGATATGTTTACAGATTGCAGCATGAGAATAGGAATATCATCGACTTAATTAGGATTTTTTCTAAATGTTAAGGAGTAGTTTTGGTAGCATGAAACAATCTGTTTCGGTCAAAAATGTGAAAAATTAAAATTAGTAAAGTGTATATTATAATTTGGTTTTACTTAAGCAATATATTTTTGTTAATAATAATAATAATAATAAATAATAATAATAATAATAATGGGATTTTACTTTATAAAAAATATGTCATAGTTGATTTGTGAAAAATAGATTATAAGTGATTTAGACGAATTTCTATAAAGTAATGATTTTATTTATGTAACTTTTTTTTTTTATAATCGAAAGAGATTAGAGGTTGCTTTACATTCTACATCCTTGAGTCTAGCCCGGTTAAAAACATCATTACGAATAAGACAATAAAGTTCAGGCTTATAAAAAAAATTGGTCTTGTGTTTGGAAGTTCCTAAATAGGTCAACCGATCAACGACATAATTGATTTTTATTAAAGCATGTTTAATTTGAACTTCGATGAAGAAATATAAATCATATAATTGTTTATGAGTGTATGTGAGTATGTGACCCTCTAGAATCACAAAGCTAGTTTTTTCACACTTTTTTAATCACTAAATTATATTTTTGGGTTGATTTATCACGCTGCGCACGTGTATATATATGGATAAGATCCGGTAAGAACGCGTTTCACGGTAAGATATAAGAACATTTATATCGTAGGATTAATACATGGATGCTTCATATTCATTCTTTATATAAGGATACAATAATCTATTAGTTATCACAAATTCACAAGGTGTTTCATAAACATCATTGAAAATGATACAAGAAAAGTATAAATAATAATGTAAAATATTTAAACTAAATTAACAAAAACTTTGAAAGGTAAATATAAGAAAGTTGAACTAAAATCGTAAAAAATAATTTAAAGTATAATATTAAATTGACTTATATCTCTGTTAAAAAAAAATTATATTGATCAATTCTTGATGCCCGTCTTTTCCGTATACACGGTCTTCGTTTTACTAACGTCGAAAAACTCGAAACCCGACAATCACCGCCGGTGCTCAAAAAGTATATATACATAGTCGAAAATTGTGACGGTAACATGATAGTGGTACACGATTGTGTGTTAGTTTAAAAAACTAATTAGAAATACGTTAAGCGTTTATTTATAAATAGGTTTAATTAACTTATTAAAAATATTTATCCATTAAACTTTCCTAGCAAATTTGTTGATGAATTTTGTCTATAAATCTCATCCTTAGTCATCATCTCCGACGCATAAATTCTCTCTACCGAACGGACCGTAAGTCGTTTCGGAGAAAGTCAATTAAATATCTTTTCAGAAAAAAATACAACTTAATTACGGATATAATAAACATGTTTTTTTTAACAAAGCATCAACGCACAAAATCTGGGTGTCAGCACATTAGGACTTTGGTCGGAAAGAAGGGAAATCTGGTTACTCAAATGCATTTCAAGTTTGATTAACAAACAAAACCTTAACCAAAGCCATTTTCCAAAATATTTTATTTACAATGTTTGAAGTACACCCGTGCCCTAGGGGCTTCAAATCCATTGTAACGTAATTCAAACCATTTATCAACCACATTTAAATTCCACTCTGTCAAGTCCGACTTCATCCCCACCCACAGACCACAGTCGGTGCCACAAGACAGACACACAGCCACCAATTCTGCTTCCCTTTCTGTTCTCCACATTTCATACTCCCACTCTTACAAAATGGTTTCCACTTCTTCTTTTACCTTCTTCAACTACCACGCGTCTATTCTAGATTCCAGTTGAATTCATTACCTCATCTATGCCAGCTTTTCTATACCGCACTTCTCCTCCCTTTTACCTTTCCGAGGTATTCCAATTTCGATTTCAACTGCTTCTGAATTTCCATTTTGACTAATTTCGCACTCATATGAAATTCCTCAAGTTTGAGGGAATGCAGGCTGTTGTTCAATGTTGTGATACTGGTTATCTGTCTATTTTCTGTTTTTCTTCGATTGTTAACATGATGAACTGCTTGCTTTTATTCCACCTTTATGATCTGCAACTTGAAAAGCTTTCTTTTACTTTTTCACTGTAGTTTTTGCTGCTTACTTTCAATCTTTTTAGGCTGAGTAATTGGTATTGATTTTGTAATTTGCTTGTTTTAGGTTTTCAAATTAGTAGGATGCACCCTAAAGGAAGAGCCCAAAGCTACGTTGCACCCGTTCCTGGCTGTTTGGGAAGAGTGGTTAACCTCTTTGATTTGAACTCCGGTATAACTAGAAACAAGCTTCTTACTGATAAGCCACATGGTGATGCTCATCTTCTTCTCCTTCTCTGATTTCTAGCTTTCATATTATATGTCGTCAATTTTAACTTACATAAACCCCCATTGTTGGTTTTCAGTTTCTCCTTTATCAAGAAGTCGATCTGATATCTCAAGGATGACCAGTCCCTCCGGTGAGGAGATAGAGGATAAAATGGTAATGTCTTCAAGACCTTATGATGGTTTCATTCTAACATACCCCTTTCTAGGAGAATGTTCAAGGTGTTTTGGATTAAAAACTGAAGCTCTCTCTCTCTCAATATATATAAATTGGTTGAGTTTTGCAGGTATATTCTGATATGAGGTCATCTTCTGCCAAAAAGTCCGAAGGAACCTCGGTGAAGAAGGTCATATCTCAAGAGAAGTCAAATAGCTCACAATCTAGGAGTACTTCACCTAATGTGGTTGCCCAAGTTGATGGGTCTTGATGCTCTTCCGCAGGAGCATCATATACCCAATATTGCTCATGGGAGGAGATCTTCTAAATGCTGTTCACGAAATAGTTACTCAGAGATACCAGTAGGGTATTGGCAGCAAGAAAATGATTTCATTCACAGAGAAATAAATTGTGAGAATCACCACCACAAGGACCAGAGCAATTACAAAGATATCTACGAGATCCAACAGCCTTCTCCTCAAATGAGCAATCCGAAAAGTGATTACGCCCATGATGAAAAGATGGCTCTTGTGCGCCAAAAGTTCATGGAAGCCAAACGCCTCTCCACTAATCAGAAGCTTCGTCAAAACAAAGGAGTTCCAATATGCTTTAGAAGTTTTGAGTTCCAATCAAGAATTGTTCCTTAAGGTTCTTCAAGAGCCTAACTCCTTGATTTCAGGTCATTTCTTTGAGCAGCAGCAAATTCCTCCACCATCTGAAACAAAGCGTATAACTGTCCTTAAACCTTCTAAAATAGTATCTGACAATCAGTTTAGGAAATCACCAACAAGGGAGCAAACTAATGGGCACCGTTATAGGTTTTCTCCTAGTGTTGCTACTTGGAAAGATGAAGAGTGTCCTTCTGAGCCAACACGAATCGTGGTGTTGAAGCCTAGCAATGGGAGTATCCAGTGTGAAAACATTATCTCTCCAGTAAACTTAAGAAAAGCAGAATTTGTCGAGGAGCCTAGAGATGATGAAACACGAGAAGCAAGGGAAGTTGCAAAGGAAATTACACAGAAGATGCGGGAAAACCTGGCTAGTCATCGAAGAGATGAAACATTACTTTTTCTTCAGTACTTTCTAATGGTTACACATGCGATGAGAGTTCATTTAATAAGTCAGAGGCTGAACTTTTGGTGGGAAATCATAGTGATACAGAAGTTATGTCTCCAGCCTCAAGGCATTCATGGGATTTTGTAAATCATATATGGTAGTCCGTATTCGTGTTCCTCATTTAGCCATGCATCATATTCTCCCGAATCCTCAGTTTGTCGAGAGGCAAAGAAGAGACTTTCTGAGAGATGGGCCATGGTGGCATCCAATGGGACGGGTGGAGAGCATGGGCATGTGTTCAGAAGCTCGAGTACACTAGGTGAAATGCTCGCCCTCTCTGATGCTAAAAGAGACCATGAGTCCACAGCATCAATGTCATGTCTGAGTAGTAATATTAAAGGAGAGATTGAGTCTCCTCGAAGTTTCACAAGGTCAAAATCCCTTCCTGTTTCCTCTACAGCTGCTGCTCAAAGGCTGACCTTAGATCAAGATAGTTGCAAAACAGATGGGCTGAAAGATACACTAATGCAAATGGCAAAATCGTCATTACGGGAAAGGGTTACAAGCTTATTGTTCTCAAGGATCATGAAATCAAGTAAAAAGAAGATTGCTAACTCTCCAGCTCATGATAAAGGACAACTAGACTCTGTGGGAGGTTTAATATCCCCTGCACCTTTTGATCATAGCTCAAAGTGCAGCATTTCTGATGAAGTTCAATGTCCTGATAAATCCAGGCAAGGCACATCTTCTAAGCAGGTAGCTTTTTTAACCATTTTGATGTGCCTTTTCTTGATCATCTACTTTAAGGGCCTATTTGGTATTCATATAAGGGTATCAAGATATGGAAGATATGGGTATGAGAATGGTATTTGATATTTTTGTTTAGGAGAGGAAGGAGCAATTTTTGATATTTGATACCCCACTATTTTTTGCTATATATCAAAAAAAGAGAGGAGAAAATGTGTATTAGTATATCAAGATATCAATTTGATATCCTTATACTCTTATACCAAACACATGTATGAGTTTTTTTTTTTTTTTTTTTGTATGTCGGTACGTATCAGAAAGTCTGATATCTAGATATGGATATCAAACAGGCCCTAAAAATTTTCTTTCGAAGAGTTGGCAATATTCACAATGCCTGTTGTGTGGGGAAATCACTCCATTTTTCAGTAGTGGAAATATTTAATTTCTGTTTGTCACATGAATAGAGTCTCTTTTGTGTTATACTGGACATCATTAATAACTGGAACTGATTTCATGCAGGGAACACCGTCTATTTCAAATCCAACCGCTGCACTAAAATTACAGAACAACCAAAACCAGGCGAGTTCAATCACAATCCTGGAGCCAACATTGGAAGATGGCGGCAAAATCATCAAAGACCGGTCTAGCTCTATTGTACCAAATGAGCTTGGTAAATGCAGCTTTTACAAATTACAAAGTTGTTGGTATCATATGTTCTTCTAGGCTTCTTCCTTTTAACTAGGTACTCTTCTGTTATCTTTCTCTAATAAAACAGGCAAGCATTTCACCCTCGGGAAATCGAACTTGATTGAGAAATCACCACCCATAGGATCCATTCCTCGGATATTATCATGGAAGAACCCTGCGTAGAAGCAACCACCTCCAATCCACGTAAGTCCTCGGTCCAGTCACCCAAAGGAGGAGCCGAGGAAGAAGAGGAGTGGCTTTTCTTGGTCCAATCCCTACTGTCCGAGCTGAGTTGGTATTCTCCCGAGAGCCCATTGGACCCTCAGTTGAGAGACAAGTATGTCAACTTGACCGCGACAGAAGATGCCACCAAGTGGAGGCATCTGAGATCGATCCAGCGGCTCGTGTTCGACTGTGTGAATGAAGCTCTACTTGACATGACGAGCACTGACTCGAATCCCAGTCCTGAAAGGGCGCTGTTGGAGGATAGGGTGTGGGTCTGGGTAAAGGAAAGGTTGCACGCAAGCAGTTGGGAGGGGGAGGCAACATGGGTTTCGTTGGAGGAGGATGGTGCGGATCGGAGCTACCTGGCGGCAGAGAGGGCGGTGATGAAGGAGCTGGTGGGGAAAGGGTGGTTTGATGAAACTAGAATGGAAATTGATAGTATGGTGAAGGAAATTGAAGGGAAGTTGTTGGAGGACATGATTGAGGAATCTGTTTTGATGAAAGTGAATAACAAATGTTAACCCTTTCAATCAGTAAATTGTTATTGTTAATCTTTAGCTACAATATGTTGTCCAATTTGTATGTAATTTTTTTAATAATTATTTTGTTCTTGTTCTTTCGCTTCTTGCTGCATCATGTCTTCATCTTGATTTATGAAGGGGTGAAACTTGAAAGGATTTTGAAAAAGACAAGGCAGATTTTAGATAGGGGTGAAAATGTTTGGCGTATCAAGATTATTTGTTTGGCGATTTTTAATTCATCTCTTTCCATTTTTATATAATCAAAATAAATATTTTTAATTCGTCTGCTTTAATATAGTGTATAGAAGATTATTCTATTTATATAAATTTAATGTACATAAAAAAAATCATTCTAAAAAAGCCGTGCTATACACAACATCCTACCTACATGTAATATTAAGTTATTTGGCCATGAATGTATACTCCATTAATACTAGTTTAAAAATGTATGCAAACTTACAATCAATAATACAAATATTTATTTTATTGGTTTTATTTATATATTAAAAATGAATTATAGACATGTATAAAAAATAAAAAAACTTTCGTTTCTTGTCTCAGTTAGTCCAACCATCGATATAAACATATAATAAAAATCTATATAACAGATCTCATTCGGTAAAATCCGTAAACATTGTTATCCTTCTAATCTGATCCAAAATATCCCCTTGGATCTAATATGTTATATTTTTTTATAAAATGGATATCTTTTTTTTTGGTTGGAAGGAGAGTCAGTGATCTCTACGAATCTAGTCGCGCTTGTTGACTACTTAAGATAACAAGCGGGGATAGTCCGACCCTTTACATCACGATAGAGCCAAATTTTAACACCCTCGGGAGGGTCAAACAATACATGAAAACCTGCAAGAAAGCTAAAAGCGTAACTAACTAGGAAGTCCACGATAAAATTCGGCTCGCGGTAGACATATCGGAATTGGATAGTCCAATTCCTTTTCAAAAAATTTTGGCATCTAAGTACCATACTAGAGAGCGGGTGACAACGGTGTATGTCTTTTGACAAAAGAATGGAGGCTAGTTGAGAATCAGTTTTGAGCCATTAACACACCAATGTCATCCTAAGGTCATGTAACACTCCCCACAACTCCACCATTGAACCATTCACACACCAATGTTAACAACAAAACCCTTTGCCACCCTCTCTCACAATTCCTAATAACTTCAGCCGCAGTTGCTACTCCATCACTCCGTCTTCAACGTCCCTTCCGGGGCCGACTCTAATGAATCCCCACGCTAGTCTTCCTTATCAGCCTCTTGTCTTTACGCAGATTCCGTGCTCTTATACACTCCTCAGTCTTGTGTAAAGTGAAAGTGGCTCTATCTCCCGAAAAATCCTCACCATTGAAAACCTTAGCGTTTCTCCATTTTCAAGTCCACCATAGACCAGCTGCAAAAACATCACACCAACGATATGTATTACAAAATACAATTTTCGAGCAGATGTTACCTCTAAATCAGGTTGCGCAAACGAGGACTCGAAGAACTCCGTTGTTTCACTGTTGGGGACAATTTTTGAGCAGGCGTTCACCCTCAACCCTGACACAATCTCTTAAAAGATGAGTGAACGTCTCCGAGCATCCACTCCAACTAGAGCATTATAAAATGGATATTTGTATGTCTAACCAACTGGAGCATTATAAAATGGATATTTGTATGTCTAACGAAGTTTTATTTGAATTAATTAAAAAGTATATATACACCTTTATTATTACCTTTTATATAAAAAAAAAATTCTGATAAAGAAAAGAGAAAATTCATATTCGAATATTAGTTTTTAACCGGATAAAATAGATAATCCGATTATCGACTAATAGCTATGGTATAATTTAGATTATACTAGTTTTAATACCCGTGCCCTGCACGGGTTAGACGATAATTGCGTGTCATAAAAATGTTTGATAATTTATAACGTTGAGAAATGACTTAATTGTTATGTGATAATTGTTGTAAGTATGTATTTTTCACAATATGAATGGAAATCAATGAAGAATACAAATCCTGCAATAACAATCGGGAATAGGAATTCAGGACAATATCCTCTAAGATACTCGAATGTCAAAGTTAGTATCAATCCCATAAAGGATTAGACTTTATTAAATTAAATGTTAGAGTATGTGATGTGGATTAACGAATAGACGAAACTGTAAAATGATAAAGTGACCGCACGAAACTGCGCTAAGTATCAATTCACGGATTGTTTTTAATGTATAAGATAGATAATAAGTCATATGTAAAACATATACTAACAAAAAAAATGAAGGATAAAACAAATCATAAAATTTAAATTAGTAATATTAAATAATAATATATTAACATGTAACCGAAAGAGATGTATATAATATATAAGTAGTATGTTTAAGAGTTACAATATTAAATAGTTAAATTAAATAGTGAATTGCCTAAAAGTTAATAAGACTAATAGCATATGTCAAATTATTATAATAAAAATATTAATAAAAAGATTTTTTTTTTTGAAAAAAAATGTCAAAATAAAATTTTTTAAATTATTTAAGATATAAAAACAATATAACTTTATTAAATAAAAAAAAATATTAAGTATGGTTAAGATTTGGATAAAGATTAATTTGTTATAACTCGGTTTTACTCTAAAAAATCGAAATTAAAAAATCATTTTTTTTCGAAATATATAGTTCGTAAACTTCAAATTTTAAAAATATGTAATTAAACTGAAGATAGTCTTGTAGATAAATATGAAGCCACGTTAAATTATAGTAACAAAATCTTTTAAAAATTTGGGTTTTAAATTATATATTTAAAAGACATTTCGAATTCGGTTACATGATATAATTTTTATTTTTATTTTTGATTGCAAAATCTTAATTTAAAAAACTAACGTAAAAGGGGATTACATTGATTTAAAATAAATACTAATTTTATATAAATAAATTAAAATTCTAAATTAAAAAATCTAAATTTGGGTGACATTTTGAAGCCACCATTTAATGTGTAACAAAATCTTTTAAAATTTTCGGTTTGAAACTGTAACACCCCAAATCCGCGGGACTCGGGGGCGCTACGGGCAAGACCGCACAATGGGTCCCGACCCTTAGCCTGACAACAATTTCACTGAACCTTTCAACAATAGCACAAAAATAAAGGCGGAAAACTGAAATACGTTTTTATG
>NCTC01003640.1:0-19134 GCA_002319775.1 Fagopyrum tataricum | reverse complement strand
TTTGGTAAGTTCCTTGACCTTTTAAATAAATTGCATATTAACATCCCTTTTGTTGATGATATACTAGGGATGCCTGCCTATGGAAAGTTCTTGAAGGAAATCCTCTCCAACAAGAGGAAGCTAGAGGAATATGGGAAAGTCATAATGACCCGTAGATCTACTGAACTCATTTCCTCTGTGGAAAGATGCCACCAAAATTGAGCGATCCCGGATCTTTCTGTGTCCCAATCAAAGTTGGAGACGGAACGTACAAAGCGCTTTGCGATCTTGGAGCTAATGTAAGCATTATCCCACTCGTTTTATGCAGGAAGGTTGGACTTGGAGAACCAAAGCCAGTGAAGATGACTCTTTGCATGGCAGACAGAACCACCACACGTCCTGTGGGAATCATTGAGGATGTTCCAATCCAATTAGAGAAGTTCTTTCTCCCTATCGACTTTGTTGTTCTTGATATTCCTGCTGATTGTCCTGTTCCTATCATTTTAGGGAGACCTTTTCTTGCTACCTTTGGATGTTTAGTTCATTGTAGGGGTGCTACCCTTACATTTAGAATTGACGAGGAAGTTGTATAATTTAAGCTCTCTCCCTTTGATTAAGGGACCCTTGTTTGAAGAGGATATGTACAACATCCTAATAGAGGATGATGAAGATGATTGTGAGATTATAAATTCAATTTTATGTTCTGACCCTCTTGAGTAGGTTTTGACCATGAGCATCATGACAACAGAGCCAAAAGATGAACTGTTTGAAGAAGTCCGATCTTTGAGTCTACTCCCCATCAACGAGGAATCAAGATTTGAAGAACTGACGGAGGTAGAGGGCATCTCGGTCGAGATTCAAGCCATCTCGGCCGAGATCTGGCAACAGAATGTTTGGACTTCCGAAGCTTTAAAAATCTCTCCCGAGACTCAAAATCTCGGCCGAGATCCGAAAAATCTCGGCCAAGATGGGTGACCGAGATCCTGTAACAGAAGATTTCGATTTCCGAAGATCGGACAATCTCGGCCGAGACCGTAAAATCTCGGCCGAGATTCACCCTATCTCGGGCCGGGATTCACACCATCTCGGGCCGAGATCACTCATCTCCACCGAGATGAAGAACCGGAGCCTCCTAAAGTCGAGATGAAGCCTCTTCCGACACACCTAAGGTACGCCTTTCTTGGTTCTAACTCATCTTATCCCGTCATTGTTAGTGCTAGCTTGAATGAACTTGAACTTGATAAGTTATTGAAAAAGCTTAGGATGCATAGAAAAGCTTTGGGCTACACTATAGATGACCTCATAGGGATTAATCCTTCTATGTGCGTGCATAGGATCATGTTAGATGATGGACATAGGCCTTCTATAGAACATCAAAGGAGATTGAATCCTAACATGAAAGAGGTAGTTAAGAAGGAGATCTTTAAGTTGCTTGATGCGGGAATTATATTCCCTATATCGGATAATAAGTGGGTTAGCCTGGTACATGTTGTACCTAAGAAAGGTGGGATGACTGTCATAACCAATGAAAAGAATGATTTGATCCCGACTAGGACCGTGACACGATGGAGGATGTGCATTGATTATAGGAAGTTGAATCATGCTACTAGGAAAGATAACATTCCTTTACCTTCATTGACCAAATGTTAGAAAGGCTAGCCCAACACTCTTACTTTTGCTACCTAGATGGGTATAGTGGCTTTTTCCAGATCCCCACCCATCCGGATGACCAAGAGAAAACCACTTTCACTTGTCCTTGGGGTACCTTTGCTTATAGGAGAATGCCTTTCGGTTTATGTAATGCTCCTGCTACTTTCCAAAGATGCATGATGTCTATTTTTTCTGAATATATTGAAAACATCATGGAAGTCTTTATGGATGACTTTTCTGTTTATGGATCCCCTTTTGATGATTGTTTGTCTAATCTGTCCTTAGTCTTACAAAGATGTGAGGATTGTAATCTTGTTCTCAATTGGGAGAAATGTCATTTCATGGTTAGGGAAGGTATTGTGTTAGGTCATTTGATATCTAACCGTGGAATTGGCCAAGATTGAGGCTATTGAGAAGCTACCTCCACCATCATCAGTCAATGGGGTAAAGAGTTTTCTAGGACATGCCGGTTTTTACCGGAGATTTTTAAGGGATTTCTATAAAGTTGCTAAACCTTTGACTAACTTCCTAATCAAGGATGTTCTGTTTGTTTTCTCGAAGGAATGCCTTGATGCTTTTTATAGGTTGAAGGAAGCTCTCGTCACCGCTCCAATCATTCAACCCCCCGATTGGTCTCTTCCATTCGAGGTGATGTGTGATGCAAGAAACTTCGCAGTGGGAGCGGTGGTAGGACAGAAGAAGGAAGGACTTACTCATGCTATTTACTATGCTAGCAAGACGCTTGATGGAGCCCAGCTGAATTATGCAACTACTGAAAAGGAGCTCCTAGCTGTCGTCTACGCATTTGAGAAGTTCCGTTCCTATCTTGTAGGAGCAAAGGTGATTGTGTACACGGATCATGATGCGATTCGGTACCTTCTCACCAAGAAGGATGCAAAACCACGTCTTATCCGATGAATCCTTCTCCTTCAAGAATTTTATCTAGAGATTAGAGATAAGAAGGGGTCCGAAAACTCTGTAGCTGATCATCTTAGCAGGTTACCTCCAGAAATTATGGAAGGGGATGACATCCCTATTGACGATGCATTTCCGGATGAGCATCTCCACATGATGGAGAAATATATCCTCCAAATTTAAGGTGAAAAGGAACCTTGTTGTGCTGACCTTGTTAATTATCTAATTTGTGATGAAATCCTCTCCTTCCCAACGGAAGAAATTCTACAAGGATGTGAGACATTACTATTGGAATGAACCACTACTATTCAAGAGAGGACCCGAGGGAATCCTTAGGAGATGCGTCCCAGACGACGAGATTGACAGTGTCATCCGACATTGTCATTCATTGCCCTGTGGAGTACATGCTAGCGCCCACATGACTAGTGCTAAGGTATTACAATCTGGATTCTTTTGGCCTAATCTTTTCAGAGATGTGCAGGTATTCGTCACTGCTTGTGATTCATGCCAAAGGAAGGGTAACATATCTAGGAGGAATGAGATGCCCTTGAACAACATCCAAGATGTTGAGATTTTTGATGTATGGGGTGTTGACTTCATGGGACATTTACCATCCTCATGCGGGAACCTTTACATTCTTTTAGCGGTTGACTATGTATCTAGATGGGTTGAAGCTATAGCTTCACCCACAAATGACGCTAAATTTATAATTAAAATTTTCAACCGAACTATCTTCCCTAGATTTGGAACACCACGTGTCATTATTATTGATGGAGGAAAACATTTCATAGCCAGGAACTTTGAGGCACTTTTGTCCAAGTATGGGGTAACTCACAAGGTTGCAACCCTATATCATTCCCAGACTAGTGGCCAAGTGTCTCGCTCAAGGAAATATTAGGCAATGAAGCTTGATGATGCACTCTGGGCATATAGGACAGCATATAAGACTCCCATAGTTACTACTCGTTATCAACTTGTTTATGGGAAATCCTGTCATTTGCCTGTAGAGTTGGAGCATAGAGCGTATTGGGCCGTGAAATGGATTAATTTTGATACAAAAGAAGCCGGAGAAAAGACGTTGTTGGACATCAACGAGCTGGAGGAGATCCGGATGAATGCATATGAGAATGCACGGATCTACAAGGAAAGAACAAAGAAGTGGCATGACAAGCACATATTGCAAAAGAACTTAAAAAGAAGGTGATCTTGTTGTTCTCTTTAATTCTAGGCTCCGACTTTTTCCAGGAAAGTTAAAGTCACGATGGAAGGGACCTTATGTTGTGAAGAAGATTTTCCCCCACGGAGCTGTCGAAGTATGGGGTGAAAACTCCGGTATTTTTAAAGTGAATGGACATAGGTTGAAGAGGTATACACCGGAACTTCCGGTGGAAAAACTCTCACTTATCCATCTCACTAAACGCTTTAAAGGAGTTAGGTCCGGCTAGAGACCTTAAACCAAGCGCTTCTCGGGAGGCAACCCGAGGTAAGAGTCTTTTTGTCTTTTTGTTTTTGCTTTTGTGTTTTTGCGCGTTCTTTTGTGGTGTCTTTGCAAGACCTAGGTGTCATGGTGAAAAGAGATACGGGAAGCAGCACTCGGAACGAGTTTAAGGCGAGGAAACTGCTATGAAAGACGAGAAACGAAGTAAGTCGAGGAAGAAACGACGCATGACGAGCAATCTCGGTCACCCTGACCGAGATCTTGGCCGAGACCAAGCTCAAGCAGGCCGAGATGTCACATCGATCTCGGTCCAAGATAGGCAAATCTCGGTCCGAGATCAAAAATCTTGACCGAGATCGGAAAAAAATCCCGGCCGAGATTGAGGTTTCCCAGAAAAAAAAAACAAAAAAAGGAAATCTCGGCCTCGACCCGAGATGAATCTCGGTCGATGACCGAGATCGGCCAAAACAATACCACGGCCGAGACTTCTTTCTTCTTCTTCCTTCTTCACTCTTCCTTTCTTCCATAGCCTCCAAGCAAATAACCTCTACCAAAATTTCCTAAATCCCTCAATACTTCATCAAATCCTCTCATTCTTCCCACAATCTCTCCCAAATCCAATTCTAAACTCTATTCCCTCACCAATTTCACTCAATTCTCTCACAAATCTCCTCTCCAACACCATACCCAAACAAAAAAATTTCAATCCCTCAAAACCCCACAATCACACCATTCCACTCAAATTTCCTTCACAAAAACGCCTTAGAATCATCACCCAAGCAAGGATCCATCAAAAACCCGACAAAAAACCCGATCTCGGCCATAACCAGAAACCTCGGTCGAACTGCCAGAAATCTCGACCGAGATCCGAGCTTTGCCGACCGAGATTTGTCCCTGTTGAGTGTGTTTGTTGATCGAAAATGAAACGTTTGAGGAGATCATTGTCAAAGGTTACCGGGTCAAGGGAATCGACGCAGCAAGCACCACCGGAGCCATCAAAACCTTCAAGCTACATTCCGGACATTCCGGATGCTTGTAAGTCCAACTACACTCGGCTTATTCGCCTTGAGTATCTACCTCCTAGATATTTGGACATTACATAAATTAGAGCATTAGGAGTAGGTGAGGACATGAAAATGATTACCGAAACTTGTGGTTGGCATTGCTTGCATGGAAATCGATTTCGGATTATCGTGTTTTAACTGTAGAATTTTTGAGTACTCTTTCCCTTGATGGAGAAAACGGTGACAGACGTGTGAAATTCCGTGTGATGAACACGGATTATGAGATGTCCAAAATTGCTTTTGGAGATTTGTTTGATTTTCCGAGGGTTGATGAATACACCTTTGATAGGGATTTTGATCAGCATGCATTTTGGTATGAATTAGCCAAGCCAATGAGGCCTGGTAGTGATTAAAAAGCAGGGAAGTCCTCGGACAAGTTTATTCTGATCTTGTCTTTCCGTTTAGCTCATAGGACTATGAGCGAGATTATGCTACCGAGGAAAGAGACACATCACCTAATACTTGTAGGTGAACTTTTTACCCTATGGTGTATTACGCAGGAACGTGCTCCGGACTCTGCCACTCTTATGCTTGATTTCCTCAAAAAGGCATCCAATAAGAGGAATGGTGTCATTTGTGTTGGTGGGTTGGTCACCCACATTGCTCGTAGACTTGGTCATGATTTTACCAACATTGACATGGGTACATCCTACCACCTAGTAGCTATTACTAGAAAACATCTAGCTAACAAGCATCTTTTTACACACCAGGGTAAGGGAATCTATAGAGTTTGTATGCCTTGGGATGAGCTGCGCGGTGTAGTGTGGAAGAGCGAGTACATAATCAGAGATCGGAGATGTTGGAGAGACGTCATAGAGGCTTTAGAGGATGATAGTTCTGATGATGAGGATATAGGGGAGCCCGAGGATGAGGATGTTGTCCAGGAAGATGAGGACTTGGAGCCTGCCACTGAGGCAGGTGATTCTGATGCAGACATGGGTGATGCAGGTACACCACCCAGGATGTCTACTGGCGGAGCATCATCATCACGTGCTCCTAGGCCCAGCCACAGAAGGCCATACACCATGGCCCAGCTGGTTGAGGACATGCATGAGATGCAGGTGAGTCAGATGGATTTTTATAAGAGGGCTAAGGAAAGATGGGCCCAGCAGGATATGAGGATAGCCGAGCAGGATCGGAGGATAGCTGAGCATGATAGGTGCTATTCTGTCTCAGAGGGGATGTACGGGGACATGTATCGTCATATGTTTGGGCATTTCTATGACCCAAACAACTTCCACTACCCACGTGATCCACCACCTCCATTCGAGTAGACACACCGGATGTCTTCTTCATTTTTACATTGTGAGTATTGTTTTTCCTTCATATTTAGTATTCACATTAGGGACAATGTGAGTTTTCAGTATGGGGTATGATGCTTTCAATACCTTTTAGCATGTTTCTTTTATATGTACTGTATTGAACAATTTTATATTCTTGTCACGTGTTTCTTTTATATGTACTGCATTTTTATATGAAAATCAAAAAAAAATCAAAAAAAATTTTAAAAAAAATTGTGCTTCTAGGATTGATGTGACCTTAATGAGGATAATGTGTATGTTTATTGGGCTATCGATGTTTATTTTGAGCTTTAATTGAATTAATGACAATTATAGGATTTGAATGCCTTGTTTGTAATCTAAATGATTTATTTGAATTACCTTGTTTAATTGGATTGATCTTGAAAGGTTGAAGTTATATGATGAGTTCTTTTACATTGCACATGAATGATTTAGGCAATTCAAATTCTTCTTCTTCTCTACCTTTACCATTTTCAGCACCTCAAACATTGAATTTATTTGCCCCTTATGACCCATCCGGGAATTAGGAAAGTAAAGTTTGAAGGTGTGTGCCTAATTGTGAAAAGTGAATTATGTGCAATATGTGAAGAAGTTGATTGATTTGTGAGATGTGAATTGAAGGCAAAATTTTTTTATGGGTTTTGTTGGCTATGAAGATGAGTAACTCGGCACCATTCACATAATCGGGTGTTTGTGTCTTGCCAAAGTCGGATTGGTTTTGAAAACATTCCCTAGAGCTGATTTGGTATGTGCACTTTGGTGTGAGGTACGTGAAGGAAACTGAACACCAAGGTTTCGGCTATTGTGCACCTATGCATTTCACTCAAAAGAAAAAGAAAAAGAATATGCATGAAGAGAAAGGATGGATGTTGAGAAAGAAGAAAGAACAGAAAAATGTTGTGTTGTCCTCTTTCCCGGATTTCCACCACGTTACCTATACACATCCTACCTTGATCACATTTCTTGGCATTTTCTTTTGTTAAGTTTTATTGATCTTTGCATACATGTAATTGACTTCATGGCCTAAACTTGGATTTTTCATGAATTTTGGACGTTGGTAGTTTAAATGATGATTTTGGATTCCTTGCAAGGTGTAATTATCCTATATTTGGCCCATCTTACTTGACCTTAATCGAAATATGTCTTTAGCCTTGTGACTACACTCTGAAAGTGATCATGAATAGAAACACTACCAAAAAGAGTTTTTGTTTTTGTTTAGCATAGATGATTCATGCTATCTTGCCTTGAATTTATTATTTCCTTTGGGACAAGCAAAGATAAATATGGGGTATTTTGATAACATGAATAGAAGCACTACCAAAAAGAGTTTTTGTTTTTGTTCTCCCTTTTCCGTATGCATGTTTTAGCCTTAGTTTGTGTTCTTTATACTTGTTTAGTGCAACTTTGCGAGTATAGATGTCTACACACACTTTTGGTGTCTTTGTAGGTATTTTGGCGTGTTTTGGAGCTAAAACGATGCATTTGAGGATCAAGCCTCGGGATAGACACTTTGGAGCGATCACACATGCACGGGAAAGGACGAAAAGACGAGCCAAGACGAAACGCACGAGATTAGAGCAATCTCGGTCGAGATCCACATGATCTCGGTCGAGATTCACATGATCTCGGCCGAGATCCCAGCTATCTCGGCCGATATTCGAGCCATCCCGGCCGAGATTCCCTATCTCGGTTGGGTTGAAATGTTTTTGTCGACGGATCTCGGTTTCCATCTCGGTCCCAATCTCGGCCGAGATTTGTGCCATCTCGGGCAAGATTTTTCACACGTGACAGAGATGATCCGGCCGAGATTTCCTTAACCCTGGATCACGAAGCCAATCTCGTCCTCGACGTTCAAAAATCTCGGTCACCGACCGAGATTTCAGTGCGCCGATTTAATTCTCTCTTTTTGGATTTGTTTTTGCCCGGCCCATTCTGTGGAAGATTGTAGTGTATAAAAGGGAAGTTCTAAATGATTTCGGGGGTTCCGCTTCATTCTATTTCGGAAGCTCATATCGAGAGAGCCGTTTTCTCTTCTTCTTCTCTCTTTTCCCTACACCATTGTTTAACTTCATTCAGTTTTTAGGAACTTCGCGATACTGGGAATTTGTCGTTTTGTTGGTTTCCTATTAATAAAGTTGAGTAATTTCTTCATTCTTTGTTTTAGTTCTTATTTTATGCATTCTTCCATTAAATTGATTATTTCTTTTGATATGTTGATTGTTGGCTAGAACCATTGTGGTTCCAAGGTGAATAGGGATTTGTTTATACCTGGACTATGATGGAATAGTGTCTTATGCTTGGTTTGAATAGCTTTGAAATCTTAGTGGTTGGCTTGTTCTTGAACCTAGGTAGAATCCTTCTATAACCTAAGTTGGAATTGAGACTTACCCGGTGATATTCCGCTTAGATACATGAGTGATTGACCATAGGTAATAGATGTGAAAACCTCTATTGGGTTGAGTGTGTTTAGATTCCTTCCTAAGTAGGGTAGTACCTGAGACTTACCCGGTAATGGTTTACCTTTCCCTTAGTTTGGAGTCGGGTTTGTTTAGAATTTCCTACCTCTCTACCTTGAGACTTACCCGGTAATAGGTGGTTGGTTTGGAACTAGATAGTCTTGAGACTTACCCGGTAATGGACTGTCAGCTTAGAAACGTTCTTCCCTGAAGCTTGTTAACCATAGATCCTTTGAGAGATGTCCTGATGAGTCTGTGCGTATAGATAATGACCTTGAATCCTTGGAATCCGCGTTCTCTTTTATTGATCAATCTTTCGTTCGTTTGTTTTACTTAGTTTACAATCAAATCCGATATTTGATTGCGAACTCTACAAAATCCTTCAAAACCTTTTTGATCTTTCTTCCCTTCTTTTCCAACCTCATTCTTTTACTTTGATTTACTCTATCTTTGATCACATTCACATTTCAAACACTTAGTCCCTGAGATCATCAACCTTGGAATACTTATCCTTACTGTAGTTGACCCATACACTGTTTTCTTATAGGGTGTTAAAAGCGAACAAGTTTTTGGCGCCGTTGCCGGGACTAAGTCATTTGATTTTTTGTGATTTCTTATAGTGTAAGTCTTTCTTTTACTTTTGATCTCGCTTTTGGTTTTGTTTTTGGAATTTTCAGGACTTTAGGTATCTTTCACAGTGTATGCGAAGAACTCGGGGTTCGAAAGAACTAGTTCCGTACGATCCCGAACCTGAAAGAACACTGCGAGAGAGACTAAGAGCCCGGAAAGCTTCTAAAATGGCCGAAAACAGAGATTACGAAGCTGAATTTAGAGATGCTTTAGTGCAACTAGAAGCTGAGAGACGGACTGCTAGAGAAAGAGAGGAAACTACTGAGAGGGAAATGGCCGCAATGAGAATTCAAATGGAAGAGATAGCCAGAGCCATGGACCAAAGGCAAGCTCCAGCTCCAGTGCAACAAGTAATTCCAGCACCACAATTAGCTCCAATTCCTCCTCGAGTTGAAGCTCCTCCACAAGCTCCACCTCCCGCTCCTCTCAGACCTGTCCTTTACCAGCCTTTTGTGGAAGTTCCACAAACACTTGGACAGAGAATGGATCCTACCCAAAGAGTTAACCGTCCTGGAGTTAACTTTGGAGATCCGGCAAACCACGAGCATGAGCTGCGACCGCAGGTAATACAGATGATTTGCCAGAATCAGTTTGGAGGGACGTCAGACGGAATCTCCTCACCAACACATGAATAACTACGAGACTCTTATGGATGCGGTAAGTCCAGCCCGTATGGAAGGTAACAATCATAAGATAAGGGGTTTTTCTTTCTCTCTTAAGGATGAAGCTTTAGCTTGATATCAAACAATACCATATGGGCGGATTAACACATGGGAAGAGATGGTGTCTGAATTCCTCACCAAGTTTTTCCCACCCTACAAGACTACTGAACTTAGAGGGAAGATAAATACCTTTGTAACGAAAGATAAGGAGAGTTTGTATAAGTCTTGGGAGAGGTTCATTGACCTTACGCTGGAATGTCCTCATCATGGGATCTCTAAGATTGAATTGCTAGAGATTTATTACAAGGGACTTGATGAAGATACTCAATTCAAGTTGCAATCACTTTCTGGAGGTACTTTTATGGAAAAAACGGTGGATGAAGCTTGGGAATTCATTACGAAGCAAGCCAAGACTATTGAAAAGTATTCTCACAGGAAAGTTGAAGAGAGAAAGACTAGACCCGGAGTCTATGAGGTAAATGAAAATACTCTTAATGATTCAAGGTTAGATGCTTTACAAGTTGAACTTAAATCTTTGAAAGAATTAATTGCATCTAACTTGAAAGCTCAGCAAGCTGAAGTGCAGGTAGCATCCAAGGAAGAGGATGCGAATTACATGGGTAAAGGTAACTTCCAGGGAGGTTATAATAACCAAAGAGGTCATAATAACAATTATAATAGGAATAATCAGGGAAATAACTACAAGCCTAACCATAATCATCTTGGTTTTTCTTATTCTAAATCCTGAGGGTGCTTTGAACCCTCAAGCTTCTTCTAGCAATGCAGGCCAGCCGTCCAAGCCAGCTGAACCCGCTCAACCAAAGGATAGAGTTGAAGCAATGTTTGAGCAATTGATGGCTAGGATGGGAAATCTAGAGAGTACGGTCACTAGTGTAACCAAAGCCCAAAAGGTTTTGGAAACTCAAGTGTTTAAGAAGGCCGAAGACGCTCAAAGAGATCCAGGAAGACTTCCTGGAAAGACTGAAAATAATCCCAAAGGGCAAGTCATGGCAATCACTACAAGAAGTGGATTAGAAACAAATGATCCACAACCAAAGGTTTTGGATAAAGAAAGCAACCAATGGAAGAGGAGCCTAAGGAAAAAGAGAATGTTTACATCCCTCCTCCTCCATACAAGCCACCACTTCCTTTTCCTAAATCCCGTGCTAGAGCTCAATTGGACAAGCACTTTGGTAAGTTCCTTGACCTTTTAAATAAATTGCATATTAACATCCCTTTTGTTGATGCTATTCTAGGGATGCCTGCCTATGGGAAGTTCTTGAAGGAAATCCTCTCCAACAAGAGGAAGCTAGAGGAATATGGAGAAGTCAGAATGACCCGGAGATCTACTGACCTCATCCAGAGGAACAGTGGAAAGATGCACCAAAATTGAGTGATCCCGGATCTTTTTGTGTCCCAATCAAAGTTGGAGATGGAACGTACAAAGCGCTATGCGATCTAGGAGCTAGTGTGAGCATTATCCCACTCGTTTTATGCAGGAAGGTTGGACTTGGAGAACCAAAGCCGGTGAAGATGACTCTTTGCATGGCAGACAAAACCACCACACGTCCTGTGGGAATCATTGAGGATGTTCCAATCCAATTAGAGAAGTTCTTTATCCCTATTGACTTTGTTGTTCTTGATATTCCTGCTGATTGTCCTGTTCCTATTATTTTAGGGAGACCTTTTCTTGCTACCTCTGGATGTTTAGTTGATTGTAGGGGTGCTACCCTTACATTTAGAATTGATGAGGAAGTTGTACAATTTAAACTCCCTCCTTTGATTAAGGGACCCATGTTTGAAGAAGATATGTACAACATCCTAGAGGATGATGAAGATGATTGTGAGATTATAAATTCAATTCTATGTTCTGACCCTCTTGAGCAGGTTTTGACCATGAGCATCATGACAGCAGAGCCAAAAGATGAACTGTTTGAAGAAGTCCGATCTTTGAGTCTACTCCCCATCAACGAGGAATCAAGATTCGAAGAACTGACGGAAGCAGAAAGCATCTCGGCCGAGATCAATCTCGGCCGAGATTTGGCAACAAAACGTTTGGACCTCCGAAGCTTGGAAATCTCGCCCGAGACCCAAAAATCTCGGCCGAGACCATCTCGCCGAGGGGCCGAGATCTGGGCCGAGCATCTCGGGCCGAGATCTTCATCTCCACCGAGATGAGTTGGCCGAGATTTCTGAAGAAGAACCGGAGCCTCCTAAGGTTGAGATGAAGCCTCTTCCGACACACTAAGGTACGCCTTTCTTGGTTCTAACTCATCTTATCCCGTCATTGTTAGTGCTAGCTTGAATGAACTTGAACTTGAGAAGTTATTGAAAGAGCTTAGGATGCATAGAAAAGCTTTGGGCTACACCATAGATGACCTCATAGGGATTAATCCTTCTATGTGCATGCATAGGATCATGTTAGATGATGGACATAGACCTTCTATTGAACCTCAAAGGAGATTGAATCCTAACATGAAAGAGGTAGTAAGAAGGAGATCCTTAAGTTGCTTGATGCGGGAATTTATATTCCCTATCTCGGATAGTAAGTGGGTTAGCCGGTACATGTTGTACCTAAGAAAGGTGGGGATGACTGTCATAACCAATGAGAAGAATGAGTTGATCCCGACTAGGACCGTGACAGGATGGAGGATGTGCATTGATTATAGGAAGTTGAATCATGCTACTAGGAAAGATCACTTTCCTTTACCCTTCATTGACCAAATGTTAGAAAGGTTAGCCCAACACTCTTACTTTTGCTACCTAGATGGTTATAGTGGCTTTTTCCAGATCCCCATCCATCCGGATGACCAAGAGAAAACCACTTTTACTTGTCCTTGGGGTACCTTTGCTTATAGGAGAATGCCGGTTTATGTAATGCTCCTGCTACTTTCCAAAGATGCATGATGTCTATTTTTCTGAATATATTGAAAACATCATGGAAGTCTTTATGGATGATTTTTCTGTTTATGGATCCCTTTTTGATGATTGTTTGGCTAACCTGTCTTTAGTCTTACAAAGATGTGAGGATTGTAATCTTGTTCTCAATTGGAGAAATGCCATTTCATGGTTAGGAAGGTATTGTGTTAGGTCACTTGATATCTAACCGTGGAATTGAGGTTGATAAGGCCAAGATTGAGACTATTGAGAAGCTACCTCCACCATCATCAGTCAAAGGGTAAGGAGTTTTCTAGGACATGCCGGTTTTTACCGGAGATTTATAAAAGATTTCTCTAAAATTGCTAAACCTTTGACTAACCTACTAATCAAGGATGTTCAGTTTGTTTTCTCGAAGGAATGCCTTGATGCTTTTTATAGGTTGAAGGAAGCTCTCATCACCGCTCCAATCATGCAACCCCCCGATTGGTCTCTTCCATTCGAGGTGATGTGTGATGCAAGCAACTTCGCAGTGGAGCGGTGCTAGGACAGAAGAAGGAAGGACTTACTCATGCTATCTACTATGCTAGCAAGACGCTTGATGGAGCCCAGCTGAATTATGCAACTACTGAAAAGGAGCTCCTAGCCGTCGTCTACGCATTTGAGAAGTTCCGTTCCTATCTTGTAGGAGCTAAGGTGATTGTGTACACGGATCATGCTGCGATTCGGTACCTTCTCACCAAGAAGGATGCAAAGCCACGTCTTATCCGATGGATCCTTCTCCTTCAAGAATTTGATCTAGAGATTAGAGATAAGAAGGGGTCCGAAAACTCTGTAGCTGATCATCTTAGCAGGTTACCTCCAGAACTTATGGAAGGGATGACATCCCTATTGACGATGCATTTCCGGATGAGCATCTCCACATGATGGAGAAATATATCTCCAAATTTCAGGTGATAAGGAACCTTGGTTTGCTGACATGTTAATTATCTAGTTTGTGGTGAAATTCCTCCAGGTTTATCTCCTTCCCAACGGAAGAAATTCTACAAGGATGTGAGGCATTACTATTGGAATGAACCACTACTATTCAAGAGAGGACCCGAGGGAATCCTTAGGAGATGCGTCCCAGACGACGAGATTGAGAGTGTCATCCGACATTGTCATTCATTGCCCTGTGGAGGACATGCTAGCGCCCACAAGACTAGTGCCAAGGTATTACAATCTGGATTCTTTTGGCCTAATCTTTTCAAAGATGTGCAGGTATTCGTCACTGCTTGTGATTCATGCCAAAGGACGGGCAACATATCTAGGAGGAATGAGATGCTTTGAACAACATCCAAGAAGTTGAGATTTTTTATGTATGGGGTGTTGACTTCATGGGACCTTTCCCATCCTCATGCGGGAACCTTTACATTCTTTTAGCGGTTGACTATGTATCTAGATGGGTTGAAGCTATAGCTTCACCCACAAATGACGCTAAAGTTGTAATTAAATTTTCAACCGGACTATCTTCCCTAGATTTGGCACACCACGTGTCATTATTAGTGATGGAGGGAAGCATTTCACAGCCAGGAACTTTGAGCACTTTTGTCCAAGTATGGGGTAACTCACAAGGTTGCAACCCCATATCATCCCCAGACTAGTGGCCAAGTGGAAATCTCGAATAGAGAAATCAAGGGGATCCTAGAGAAGACAGTGTCTCGCTCAAGGAAAGATTGGGCAATGAAGCTTGATGATGCACTCTGGGCATATAGGACAGCATACAAGACTCCCATAGGTACTACTCCTTATCAACTTGTTTATGGAAATCCTGTCATTTGCCTGTAGAGTTGGAGCATAGAGCGTATTGGGCCGTGAAATGGCTAAATTTTGATATAAAAGAAGCCGGAGAAAAGAGGTTGTTGGACATCAACGAGCTGGAGAGATCCGATGAAGCATATGAGAATGCACGGATCTACAAAGAAAAAGAACAAAGAAGTGGCATGACAAGCACATATTCAAAGAAATTCCTTTGAAAGTCACGATGGACGGGACCTTATGTTGTGAAGAAGATTTTCCCCCACGGAGCTGTCGAAGTATGGGTGAAAACTCCGGTATTTTTAAAGTGAATGGACATAGGTTGAAGAGGTATACACCGGAACTTCCGGTGGAAAAACTCTCACCTATCCATCTCACTTGACGCTTTTAAAGGAGTTAGGTCCGGCTAGAGACCTTAAACCAAGCGCTTCTCGGGAGGCAACCGGTAAGAGTCTTTTTGTCTTTTTTGTTTTTTTTTGCTTTTTTTTGCGTTTTTGCGCGTTTTTGTTGTGTCTTTGCAGGACCTAGGTGTCATGGTGAAAAGAAATACAAGCAGCACTCGGAACGAGTTTAAGGCGAGGAAATTGCTAGAAAGACGAGAAACGAAGTAAGTCGAGGAAGAAAACGACCATACAAGCAATCTCGGTCACCCTGACCGAGATCCCGGCCGAGATCCAGCTCAAGCAGGCCGAGATGTCACATCAGAAACCGATCTCGGTCCAAGATAGGAAATCTCGGCCCGAGATTCGAGATCGAGGTTTCCAAAAAAAAAAAAAAAAAAAAAATCTCGGTCCCGACCCGAGAAAAATCTCGGTCGACGACCGAGATCGAGTCTTCTTTTCTTTTTCTTCACTTCTCTTTCCTCCATAGCCTCCAAGCAAAAACCCTACCCAATTTTTCCTAAATCCCTCAATACTTCATCAAATCCTCTCATTCTTCCCACAATCTCTCCCAAATCCAATTCTAAACTCTATTCCATCACCAATTTCACTCAATCCTCACCAAATCTCCTCTCCAACACCAAACCCTAACAAAAAAATTTCAATCCTCAAAACCCCACAAACACACCATTCCACTCAAAATTCCTTCACAAAAACGCCTTAGACTCATCACCCAAGCAAGGATCCATCAAAAATCCGACAAAAAACCCGATCCCGGCCCCAGAAATCTCGGTCAACTGCCCAGAAATCTCGGCCGAGATCCGAGCTTTGCCGACGAGATTTGTTCTGCTGAGTTTATTTGTTGATTAAGATGAAACGTTTGAGAGATCTTTGTCAAAGGTTACCGGGTCAAGGAAATCAACGCAGCAAGCACCACCGGAGCCTTCGGAACCTTCGAGCTATATCCCGGACATTCCGGATTCTTGTAAGTCCAAGTACACTCGACTTATTCGCCTTGAGCATCTACCTCCTAGATATTTGAATTACAGAAATTTAGAGAATTAGGAGTAGGTGATGACATAAAATGATTATGAAACTTGTGGTTGGCATTGTTTTGGAAACGATCTCCAGATTATCGGGTTTTAACTGTGAATTTTTGAGTACGCTTTCCCTTGATGGAGAAAACGGTGAAGACGTGTGAAATTCCGTGTGATGAACACGGATTATGAGATGTCCAAAACTGCTTTTGGAGATTTGTTTGATTTTCCTAGGGTTGATGAATACACATTTGATAAGGATTTTGATCAGCGCATTTTTGGTATGAAATAGCCAAGCCAATGGGGCCTGGAAGTGATTGGAAGGCAGGGAAGTCCTCGGACAAGTTTATTCTGAACTTGTCTTTCCGTTTAGCTCATAGGATTATGAGCGAGATTATGCTACCGAGGAAAGAGACAACACCTAATACTTGTAGGTGAACTTTTTATATGGTGTATTACGCAGGGACGTGCTCCGGACTCTGCTACTCTTATGCTTGATTTCCTCAAAAAGGTTCCAATAAGAGGAATGTGTTATTTTGTGTGGGTGGGTTGGTCACCCACATTGCTCGTAGACTTGGTCATGATTTTTCCAACATGACATGGGTGAAACTTCCAGTAGCTATTACAGAAACATCTAGCTAACGGCATCTTTGAACACCAAGGTAAGGGAATTATAGAGTTTGTATGCCTTGGGATGAGCAGCGCGGTGTACTATGGAAGAGCGAGTACACGATTAGGGATCAGAGATGTTGGAGAGATGTCTTAGAGGTTTAGAGGATGCGAGTTCTGATGATGATGATATAGGGAGCCGAGGATGAGGATGTTGCCAGGATGATGAGGACTTAGAGCCTGCCACTGAGGCAGGTGATTCTGATACTGACATGGGTGATGCAGGTACACCACCTAGGATGTCTACGCAGGAGCATCATCATCACGTGCTCCTAGGCCCAGCCGCAGGAGGCCGTACACCATGACCCAGCTGGCTGTGGACATGCATGATATGCAGATGTCAGAGGATTTTATAAGAGTTGAGGAAGATACAAGATTGAGGATGGCCCGAGCAGGAAGGATGCTGAGCAGGATAGGCGCTATTCTGTCTCAGAGGGGATGTACGGGGACATATATCGTCATACGTTTGGGCATTTCTATGACCCAAACAACCTCCACTACCCACGTGATCCACCTCCTCCATTCGAGTAGACACGCCGGGCCTTCTTCATTTTTACATTGTGAGTATTGTTTTTACTTCATATTTATTATTCACATTGGGACAATGTGAGTTTTAAGTATGGGGTAGGATGCTTGCAATATCTTTTAGCATTTCTTTTATATGTACTACATTGAACAAATTTATATTCTTGTCACACGTTTCTTTTATATGTACCTCATTTTTACATGAAAATCCAAAAAAAATCAGAAAATTAAAAAAATTGTGCTTCTAGGATTGATGTGACCTTAATGAGGATATTGTGTATGTCTATTTGGCTATTGATGTTTATTTTGAGCTTTAATTGAATTAATGGCAATTATGGGATTTGAATGCCTTCTTTGTAATCTATATGAGTTATTTGGATTACCTTGTTTAATTGGATTGATCTTGAAAGGTTGAAGCTATATGATGAGTTCTTTTACATTGCACATGAATGATTTAGGCATTCGAATTCTTCTTCTTCTCTATCTTTACCATTTTCAGCACCTCAAACATTGAATTTATTTGTCCTTTATGACCCATCCGGGAATTAGAAAAGTGAAGTTTGAAGGTGTGTGCTTATTTGTGAAAAGTGATTTATGTGCAATATGTGAAGAAGTTGATTGATGTGTGAGATGTGATTTGAAGGCAAAAGTTTTTTTAATGGGTTTTGTTGGCTATGAAGATGAGTAACTCGGCATCATTCACATAATCGGGTGTTTGTGTCTTGCCAAAGTCGGATTGGTTTTAAAAACATTCCCTAGAGTTGAATTGGTATGTGCATTTTGGTGTGAGGTACGTGAAGGAAACTGAACACCAAGGTTTCGGCTATTGTGCACCTATGCCTTTCACTCAAAAAAAAAAGAAAAAAAAAAAAAAATGCATGAAGAGAAAGGATGGATGTTGAGAAAAGAAGAAAAGAAAATGTTGTGTTGTCCTCTTTCCCGGATTTCCACCACATTACCTATACACATCCTACCTTATCACATTCTTGGCCTTTTCTTTTGTTAAGTCCTATTGATCTTTGCATACATGTAATTGACTTCATGGCCTAAACTTGGATTTTTCATGAATTTTAGACATTGGTAGTTTAAATGATGATTTTGGATCCTTGCAAGGTGTGATTATCCTATATTTTTGCCTATCTTACTTGACCTTAATCGATTTATGTCTTTAGCCTTGTGACTACACTCTGAAAGTGATCATGAATAGAAGCACTACCAAAAAGAGTTTTTGTTTTTGTTTAGCATAGATGATTCATGCTATCTTGCCTTGAATTTATTATTTGCTTGGGGACAAGCAAAGATAAGTATGGGGTATTTTGATAACATGAATTATCGACCTAGTTTAGTAGAGCATTAGTTAGTTTTCCCTTTTCCGCATGCATGTTTTAGCCTTAGTTTGTGTTCTTTATACTTGTTTAGTGCAACTTTGCGAGTATAGATGTCTACACACACTTTTGGTGTCTTTGTAGGTATTTTGGCGTGTTTGGAGCTAAAACGATGCATTTGAGATCAAGCCTCGGGATGGACGCTTTGGAGCGATCACGCAGGCACGGGAAAGGAGGAAAAGACGAGCCAAGACGAAATGCACGAGATTAGAGCAATCTCGGTCGAGATCCACATGATCTCGGCCGAGATCCAGCCATCTCGGCCGAGATTCCTATTGAAGTTTCTGTCGAAGGATCTCGGTCTCCATCTCGGTCCAATCTCGGCCGAGATTTGTGCCATCTCGGGCGAGATTTCTACTTGACCGAGAT
>NCTC01003639.1:33111-57375 GCA_002319775.1 Fagopyrum tataricum | reverse complement strand
CGGGAGGAGCCTCGTCTCAGCAGGGTTCTATTCCGCCTAGTGCTAGTGTAGCTGGGGTGGACAGAGGACACCTCAGTAGCAGTAGATACAGGGACAACAAAGAGTCCCGGATTGTCCTATTATTTAAGGAGCTGCTCCTGGGTCGAGTAGAGGCAAAGGTCGTGGCAGAAATGCCACTGATACTAGAGGAGCTCAGGATAGAGTTTTTTTTAGCTGAGAGGTGTAGAGGAGCCAATTGCACCGACTGTTACAAGAGTTTGATATATATATGTATGTCTTGTATAGGCCATGTTGTCCTCCAGTCTGAGAGTTGATCGTGATTGAGTTACTCTTGAGTTGAGGTAAGTCCATAGGACTTACTTAGCTGCCATCCCTATATTGGATGTTGCATGAGTGGTGTTTGTTATATGCTTTGTAGCATGCGATATGGTTCATTACATACCTATGTTATATTGACCGCCCATTGTAGTGGCTGTGATAGCTGTCCCTTTCATCCCTTTGGGAGTCTGGCGGTTCTCTGTGGTTGGGTCAGACTTGGTAAATGGTGGGCCACCTCCCATACCCTTAGGGTACACGGGTGGATGTGTCCAGGAGCCACTCCAGCTGCAATGAGCACCCAGAGGCGAGGATTATATTTCTCGTGTCACATATGTTCATATTGATATCTATATATATATATATGATTTGAGTGTTGGACTATTTATATAAAGATAATGAACTGGGTAAATATGTGATATCATGTTGAGGTGTTTATATTTTTGATATGTGATTGTGTTTATGCTCATTTTATATATGTGTATGGTTAGCTAACGGTTTTATACCGTGTTGTAGATCTTTGCAGGTTAGTAGAACTGCAGGGTGATCCAGAGAGGGTGATCTGCTGAGGGCTCCGTACACTAGGTCGTCCTCGTGGGATATGGGATCTTTGAATCATGTTATGTTATATTATGTTTTGATTGTACTCGGCAGTATTCTGTATAACCTTTTGAGTTATATATTTCAGTTTTCTTTTATGTTTTAGTTTTAATCTATATGTGTCTTGCTGTAAGATCAGTGAACTTGTTGTCAAGCTAGGTTCAGGATCCACTGTGAGATCCTAGCCCAGTAGCACCTCGAGTCCTACGGATTCGGGTGTCACAAAAACTACTTAGTGAAAAACGGGTGCAGATTTCACTACAAAATGTGCACCAAAATTCGTTATTGTATAAACCATGTGCAAATATCGACTATATGTGACCCGTTCTCATCCATACAAGTATATGTGAATCAACGAAGGAATGAGTTACCCTAGCAGCATGACCATATGGGCTAGACAATGGTCTCTTAGCTTGAGCCATTGTTGTAGTCGATAGAGGTGAGTCTAGTTCAAGTTGAAGATCATTGATCTTTTGGTTAAGCTCCTTCAAGTAGTCAATAGCATCCCCAATAATCGAAGCTTTATCCATCTGTCATCAATTAAAAGTAAATGACATATTTTTGATTGGTTGAACTCATGAAAGCATCATTAAGAATAAACAAACAAGTGGAAACAACTAATTAATCATTGATCCTCATTATCAAATATAACCTTTCAAACACAAAATATGAGTAGCCCTCGTTTCTTATCAAATGAATATTCATAAATATAATGACGATGACACATTTATACAAACTAATCAAATCCAATCCATTTCATAAAAGAAAAACAAGTTAAAAGAATACAAGAACAATAATTCTTAAAAATCTTAATTTGAAAAGAGGCTATAGAGGATACCTTGCTTATATTTGGGACAATGGACCTCAACATATACAACTTATCATTGAGCTTCTTCCTTCTACGCCTCTCATCTAACAAGTTCTTAGATGGAACCCTTTTTTTCTTCTTCCTCTTTGGATCAACCTTAGTTCCTTCTTCCATTCTCATACTCTCCGATAAGTCATCGGAATCGTAATTCAAATTTGACCCATAAGGCCTAACATTCTCTTGACCATCTCTCCAAACCCACTAATCATCTTTTGATTCTCGTCTACATCCATTGTACGAGCCCCATCGGAAAAAGAACCCCGGAACCCCGGAAAATTCCTAATCCATTATCACCGTCCCAATTCTTCCTCAAATCAGCTATGTTTTGAAAGAGACTAGTTTGCTCTCCGATGAAAAGAATATTATCAAAAGGCTTTAACAACTTAGAATTATTTGCAAACATAGGATTCTCTAATCCCATGTTTGCATCAAACCCTCAAACCGGTTAGCAGAAGTAAAAGAAGTCAAATTTTTAGGGAATGGGGTAAAACGGGCAAGTGACAATTGTGGAATTGAGCCCAATTCTCCGAACCCATTGAGAAAACCCTTAGCCCTATGGAGAAAATGGGGAAGTTGTGAGGAATTCCATTGGAAGAGCATATTTCCATGTTTGAGATCAAAAGCTTGGTCAAGGGTGTTGGTTTGGGGGATGAAATTGACAAGAGGATTCATGAGTTCTTGATGTTGTGTGGGTGGGTATAAGGGTAGTAATTGAGAAGAATTATTGTCCAAAGAGTTGAACACATGAGTATGTTGTGAGGAGGAGGAAGAAGAAGAAACAATGGATTGTTGTTGTTTCATCAAGATCATATTGTTGTAAGGTTTTGTGCAATTTGGAGAGAAGTTAAACTCTTTGGGATCAATCTCAACTTCAAGAGCATACTTGAAAATTTCTAATGGATTAGCAAAGCCATTAAAGTGGCCCAGGTTTAAGCTTGGAGAAAGAGAAGGATGTTGTTGTTCTTCATCCTTCGTATCTTCCATCAAAGCAAAGTTGATAGACTTTGGAAGAATCTTCGGCGTAGAAGAAGGATTGAAAGAGAAAATGGAGAAGAGGAGGTGGAAGATTAACAAGCAAAACGAAGATGAAACTAGTAAGTAAGTAGTGTTGTGAAGGTATCTTGAGCTATTTGAAGCCCTTTGGAGTAGAAGTGAAGTGGGCCCATTCAAAATTTGATTATATAATTCTTATTATATATTCTTTTTGTTATGAATTACTATATAAAACAAATACTTTAAATACTTTTTTTTAAAATTGATTTGTGATCGAAGGAAACATGGGTGAGACATATGGTAGGAGGAAGGAACACAACAAAACTCTAACTTGCAACCGATGAAGTGCAAACAAAGAGGAATTTTTTTTGCCTAAAAATGAGGGTAACAAAATCATAAATAATTGAGATCGTTTGTTTTGTTACATTTAGTATTAGGTGATTTAGTTCAAATAATAAATTATATAGTATTATAAAAATATAATTTATTTCATTATTTTTTAGGATAATGACATTGCAGTTTATCTATCTATACACTGATTCTGATCTATAAAAAGTATTTCATTAATAAATTTCTTTTGGGGTATGCCGTTTCGTTGAAAATTGTTAAGGTAAGTATAAAATTCATTACTATAAACGATATCAAGACTATTTTTCATTACTTAAAAAGAAATAAATAATTGAGATTGTTTGGTTTGTTCCATTATATTCAAAGTTAGAGTGATTTTAGTTCAATTGACATATTGTATGAGATTATAAAAATATTTAAAAAAAATTCATTTAAAAACTTTAGGATAATGACATTAATGACATTTTAGTTTATCGATATGGTTTTTATTTATAAAATTTTTTCATAATAAATTTCTTTTTAGGTCTATCGTTTCGTAAATGAAGTATCGTTACATTAGTGTAAAAGTCATTATTAAAAATTGTAACACCCCAAATCCGCGGGACTCGGGATGCTACGGGCGAGACTTCACAATGGGTCCTGACCCTTAGCCTAACAACAATTTCACCGGACCTTCCAACAAGGCACAAATAAAGGCAAAACTCGAAAACATTTATAATGTATGCGAGACACTGAAAGGAAAGAATACAACGTGGAAACTCAGCCGAGTCCTCAAAACAACATAACTTGATACGAAGTCTAAACGTACGACAACATCCATGAACAACAATATGAAACATGACTCAAAAACATCTCCGTCCTATAATGTACGAAGACCCCGGCTGTCCACTCCTCCACTTCACTCGGCGGCGTCCCTAACCTGCAAGTCATCTACAACACGGTTTAAAACCGTTAGCTCATATTCGAAGCATTAGAAAAGCGGTGAAGGCACAAACACATACATAACACAAAACATGAATCACACAAGTCCGGTTTATTATCTTTTTATTATTAAGTCGTATACCGTTCTAATTCAACTTCGGTTGTGACACGAGACCACCGTGGTCTCGCCTCGGTCCCTTACCGGCAAGGAATGGTACGGATGCACCCGTCCATTGAACCCGCCGGACTCATCACCGAGAACCTCCTAGACCTCCCGCAGGGCTAGGCAGCTGATGTCACCGCCCGTTATCATACACTTGGGCCAACATATATAAGGTCGGTGGTCCTAATTACCGGTTTCATTGTCATAACAAAAGCATAAACACACACCACCAAACACACATCAATGCTAATACATAGAATACGAGCTAAGTAAGTCCAGAGACTTACCTCGTCACCAAACCCAAGTCACCACACTCTTGCCTCCTTAAGGAGGAAGCCCACAACCTGCTCACAAGAGATATGCATATCAATACATACTCACTCTCAAGAAGTCTTAGACTTCACTCTTAGTGATCTATGCAAGATCACCTAACCCTCAAACTAGGAATGCATCCTAGGTCTCAATTACTCACCACACATGGAACAGCCCACAACAAATCATAAATCCACAAGATATAAATCCTCAATCAAAGAGGCACAAGCTAGCCTAGAAGCTCCAACATAATCACATGCTCATATCCATCAACTATATCGAGCCTTAAGGGCTCCTAGGTTCACAACCACTAAGTGGCATTCTCAAGCTACTCTAGGCCATCTTAGGCATGCTACTACATGAATCAACAACAAAACTAAGGAAGGAACGAAGAGTGAAGGAGAGGAGGGACCTACTGTTGCCAAAACCGCAGCCGCGGAGTCAAGCTGGCGCCCCCTGCGGACACAGGAGCCGCCCCCGCGGAGCTAGGAGCCTCACCCGCGGAGGACTACGTCGCCTGCCAGGAGCCGCCCCCGCGGTCTTGCCGAGCCGTGCCCGCGCCGGTGCCTAGCCGCACCCGCGGAGCTAGGAGCCGCACCCGCGGAGGACTGCGTCGCTTGCCAGGAGCCGCCCCCGCGGTCTTGCCGAGCCGCGCCCGCGCCGGTGCCTAGCCGCACCCGCGGCCTTGTCACGCCGCACCCGCGGCCGTGTCACGCCGCACCCGCGGCCGTCCGTTGCCGCTCCCGCGCCCGTCCGCTCCCGCGGCTGTGCTGAGCCGCCCCGCGGGTTCTACGCAGAACGTCGTCTTCGACTTTGGATCCTTTGCTCCAAAGTCCTTCTTCTCTTGCTGGATCTTCTCCAAACACCCACCACGGGTCTTAGGCACCTCTCCTTGACCTAAACGAGCTAAGAACCTAGACATGCACAAGGGTTGAGCAAAAACCTCCCCAAGCTTCATCCATGGCCATGGATGAAGGAGGAAGGAAGAAGAAGGGAAAGAGCAGCAAGGAAGAGAGGGAAGGAAAAGGGAGAGCTTACCACAGTTTGAGATCACCTTCTACAGTCCACAATAGATCTTCAACACCAAGGGAGAAGAGAAGAGAGCAAAGAGAGAAAGAGGAGATGAGTGTGGGAGAGTGAAATGAAAACTAACGTGAGAAAGGAGGCAAGGAGAAGAGAGGGAAGACAAAGTCCGAAAAGTGGGTGTGGGGATCAAGGGGTCAGCTGACCTCTTGTCCCTCACCCGGACCGAGGGGTCGGAAATGACCCCTTGGCATTTTTAACCCGGAACGAAGGGTCGGAATGCGGAAAAAGAGGAAAAACGACGAGTCGGCTCGGGATTTTTCTTAGAAATAAATCCCGACTCTCGGCGTCTCGGGATTACGGAATAACTATCAAGTGCTTCGAATAAAATTAATAAAATTCCGGGCGTTACAACTAACCCCCTTAAACACAAGTTTCGTCCCGAAACTTGTTAAACCAACACTCTCCAACCAACCCGTCTCGTAACCTCGTGGGACTCATGAAACGTACACTATCGGCTCTAATCCAAGTCTACAGAACGCATCACATCAAGACCTCGCAAGGTACTCGTAATCATACAAAAATCACATAACATATAGAGCAAACAAGGAAGGTCTCGGAACTAACCCGACGACCCCATCGATGTGACTATGTCTGCATAAAACTCGGGATAGTTTCTCCGGATACTATCCTCCATCTCCCACGTAGCCTCATCGGCTCCTCGCCTCGACCACTGAATCCTCATCATCGGTATCTCCTTCGATCGAAGGCGTCTCGTACTCCGCTCTAAGACCGCTATCGGGTGCTCTGCAAAAGTGTGGTCCGGCTCGACCACTAGGTCCTCGTGACTGATAACGTGTCTCGGGTCATGTATGTACTCTCTCACCTGAGAGACATGAAAGACCGGGTGTATACCCTCCAACCGCGGTGGCAGTGCTAACCGGTACGCCACCTCACCGACTCTTTCCAAGACTCGAATGGTCCGACATATCGGGGGCTTAACTTCCCCTTAATGCCGAATCGCCTGACGCCCCGTGTCGGTGATACCCTCAACCACACCTGAGCTCCTACCCTGAACTCGAGAGGTCTACGCCTCCTATCCGCATACGACCTCTGGCGGCTCTGCGCAGCCAACATCCTCTCCCGAATCAAAGCGACTCTCGCCCTGTCGTCTTGTACCTGGTCCGGAGCTACGACGCTAGAGCTACCGGGCTCGTCCCAACATAAAGGAGTACGGCATCTCCGTCCATACAATGCCTCATAAGGTGCCATCCCAATCGACGCGTGCCAGCTGTTATTATAAAAAAACTCGACCAACGAGAGGTGATTTGGCCATACCTGTCCCCAGTCTAGTACACATGCTCGTAGCATATCCTCCAATGTCTGAATAGTCCGCTCGGACTGGCCGTCGGTCTGAGGATGGTATACGGTGGTGAAATGGAGACTCGAACCTAGGGCGGCGTGTACCTGCTGCTAGAACCTCGAGGTAAAACGCCCGTCCCTGTCCGAGATGATGGTCCTCAGGACTCCATGTAGTCTCACAATCTGACGGGTAAACTCCTCGACTAAACGACTCACCGGCCACGTTTCCCGTATAGGAATGAAACGTGCGGTCTTCGTCAACCGGTCTACTACCACCCATATCGCGTCAAAGCTCCTACTCGGTCTCAAACTGGTAACGAAATCCATGGATATGTCCTCCCACTTCCATTGCGGTACGGGCAGTGGGTGAAGCTCTCCTCCGGGTCTCTGGTGGTCGATCTTGACCTGCTGGCAGGTCGCGCATCGGGCCACATATCTAGCCACATCGGGCTTAAGCCCGCCCCACCAGTAAGATCTCCTAATGTCCTGGTACATCTTACTCGCACCTGGGTGCACTGAGTAAGGTGTGGAATGGGCCTCATGAAGAATCCGCTCTCTCAGCTCCTGATCCGACGGTACACAAATACGTCCCTGATGTCTCAATAGCCCATCTGCTCCCATGATAAACTACGGTGCCTCTCCTCGGGACATCCTGTCCTGGATCCTCATCAAAATGGGACATCTCTCCTGCTTCTGCAGGATCTCTCCGGACAGGTCAGGTAGTACCTCCAACTCAGACAAACAACCGTCCGTACCCGGGAACCGGATATCCAACTCCAAACCTATCAAGTCCCTCTGCAACTGAGGTTGAACCGTAAGCCGAGCTATAGCCTCCTCTCGAGGTGTCCTCCTACTCAAAGCATCGGCGACTACGTTTGCCTTCCGGGATGGTATAAAATCTCCAAGTCAAAATCCTTAATCAGCTCCAAGCATCTCCTCTGGCGGTTATTCAACTCCCGCTGAGTGAATATATACTTCAGACTCTTATGGTCTGTGAAGATCTGACATGTAGCCCCGTACAAGTAGTGTTCCAGATCTTCAAGGCGTGAATCATTGCCGCTAGCTCGAGATCATGGGTAGGGTAATATTCCTCGTACGACTTCAGCTGCCGAGAAGCGTACGCAATAACCCTACCTCTCTGCATCAAAACGCACCCCAAGCCTAGCTTGGAGGCGTCACTATAAACCACAAAGTCCTCTACGCCCTCAGGCTGGGCTATCACAAGAGCGGAGGTCAACCTCCTCTTCAGCTCCTCGAAGTTGCGCTTGCAAGGCTCGGACCAGACGAACCTGGTAGACTTCCTCAGCAAGGAAGTGAGAGGTCATACAATCACGGAGAAACCCTCAACAAAACGGCGGCAGTATCCCGCTAAGCCCAAGAAACTGAGCACCTCCTTGACCGTCGTAGGAGGCGGCCATGAGGAAACAGACTCTATCTTCGCCGGGTCGACCATGACACCCTCGGCGGAAACTATATGTCCCAAAAATGCCACCTTGGACATCCAAAACTCACACTTAGAGAGCTTAGCGTAAAGCTCTCTATCCTGGAGAACTCGTAGCACTGTCCTCAGGTGTCCCTCATGCTCCTCCCTACTCTGAGAGTAGACTAAGATGTCATCAATGAATACCACTACGAATTGGTTCAAGAAGTCGATGAAGATGCTGTTCATCAACTCCATGAAGACGGCGGGTGCATTCGTGAGCCCGAATGGCATCACGACAAACTCATAATGGCCGTATCTCGTCCTGAATGCCGTCTTCGGCACGTCCTCCTCTCTCACCCTAAGCTGGTGATATCCCGACCTCAAATCAATACGTGAAAACACGGAGGCTCCCTGCAGCTGGTCCAACAAATCGTCAATGCGCGGTAACGGGTACTTGTTCTTGATGGTGACTTTGTTCAACTCTCGGTAATCAATGCATAGCCTCAAAGATCCGTCCTTCTTCTTAACGAAGAGGACCGGTGCAACCCAAGGGGAAACGCTCGAGCTACTTCTTCAGCTCCAGCATCTCGATCGGCGCCATGCGGTATGGAGCCTTGGAGATCGGCCTCGTGCCGGGCTCCAACTCAATAGCAAAATCAACGCTCCTCTGCGGTGGTAGCCCGGGTGGCTCCCCGAAAACGTCCTCGAACTCGCATGCCACAGGGATCTCCTCCAGCGATGGTCCCGACTCCTCTTTCATGGCATAACACCAGAAGGCCTCGCATCCCTGCCCGATAAGTCTAGCAGCTCGGACCGCGCTAATGACTGTACCGGCCTTCCCGAGGTCCCAACCTCGGAAAATCACCTCGTGCCCCATCTCCGTGGAAATCGTCACGGTCCTCCGGCTGATGTCTAACACGGCTCGATGGCGGTCCATCCAATCCATCCCAAGGATGACTTCTTCATGCACTAAGTGCATGAAAAAGAAGTCGGCCAATCAATCTCGGTTTCCCAAACAAATGGAACAACCGCGTACCTCTCGGGTACCACTAACCCTACATCCATCGGGTAATCCTATAATAAAGGGTCTCCCCTCTACCGTAGCTAAGGACAACCTAGCTACACAATCATCGGATATAAAAGAGTGCGTAGCACCCGTATCAAATAAAACTCGGACCGAAAAGCCGTGAATCTGAATGGTACCTGGGGCTGCCGGCGCTGGAGGATCAACGGCACTCCTCAGCTCAAATACCCTGGCCTGTGTACCTCTTGTCTCCTGGGTACCTCCACCACGGCCTCTACCTCGGCCATGTTCCTGAGCTGATCCCTGAATACGAGTCTGACCCTGACCCTAGCCCCTCTGCTGAGAGCCCTATACTGATACTGTGGCGGCCTCTGACTGCCCCCTGCTGCGCCAGCAGGCGAAGAACCCTGCTGTGACTAGGACTTGCCTTGACGGCAAAAAGCTGCTCGGTGACCCATCTTACCACAAGTGAAACAAGCCACGGGTGGCTTCCTACAAGCCTGTCTCAGGTGTCCAAACTCTCCACAACTGTAGCACTGACGTCCCCCGTCTGATGCCTGTCTCGACGTCTGAGGACCAGAACGTCCCGGGGTCTGGCTACGTCCCGGGGTCTAGCTACGTCCCTGACCTGCTACTCCGGCCCCTGAACCAGCTGGTGCCGTCCTCTGTCTCTTGTCCGGTCCCCTGGATTGTGCTGCTCTCCTAGACCCAGGGCGGTCTCTCTCATAGGCCGAAGCCCAGTCCTAGTACTCCGCCAGTGAGGCACAACGAAATCCCGCAAGGTAAGCACGGGTGGACTCCCTCAGTCTCCTGGAAAAGAGATAGACATGCTGGTGCGCTGGGGGTGCGGAGGGTCCCAGCAAGGCTAACTTCGCCCGAAATCGTCTAATCGCCTCAATGACTGGGACATCCTCAAATCCTGCCACCAGGAAATCCTGGACTCTGTCACTCCTCAGTGAAGCTGGGCAAAAGGTCTCCCTAACGAGGCTCAGTAGCTGATCCATCCTGATTACACCGCCTCTAATTGTCCTCCACCAATACTGGGCCTGCTCTCGGAACAGGGTCTGGACTATCTCAACCTGCCTCACCTCTGGGCAACGGATCGCCTCCAGAGCTGACTCTACGTGCCCAATCCAGTGCTCCACCTCTAACCCTACCATCCCGTCGAAGTAGGGTACATGCTGCTAGTTGAAAGCCTTCAACCAGGAATCAGGTCTCGGAGACCTCAGCTCGTCTCTCGCCCTAGTAACCTCCACAACTGGCTCTGGTGCAACCACTGCCGGTGCAACTATCTCTGGTGCAACCCGAATCTGGGTCACCCTCTGTGTGACCTCAGCTGATCTCGCCGGTGCAAATGCAGGCACCGGTGGTGTCGGGGGTGGTGCTTCAGTCCTGAATGCCTCCTCTACCCGTCGTACATAATCTCCAAACACAGTCGCTCCAACCGACGCTCCCCCAGTCCTGCCAGATGGAGAACCCTGCGCCCCGGACCTCACCACGGTCCTATCCCTAGCCTCGGGAACGATGATCTCTGCGACCTCCTTTACTGGGGCCTCTATTGCTGGTGCACCCACAACTGGTGGGTCCGCAATGGGGATGCGTCCCCGACCTCTACCTCTCGTACGTGGAGGTCTTCCTACTCGTCCCCGCCCTCTTGGGGCGGTAGGGGGAAGTGGTGGTCTACCCCTGACGGGTCCCACGTAAGCGGTAGCTCTCGTACGTGCCATCTGATTTCGTATGACGTTTACTTAAGTATAAATGCGTAGGTACTACTTATAAATCCGGTATAATAAACTTCTAAAAGCATAAAGGTAACATGATAATAATACACATCCAAGGCATGCAAGCCCAAACATCCTAAGGTCGCATACATAGCTAGGTACATACTATATCCACAAACATCCTAAGGTCATATATATATATAACTATATATATACCTATTTCTAATCCAGAGATCTATGTCGCCGAGGTTTGCGGAAGGAGTGGTGGTCCCGTACATTCTAACCCAAACCCGACTCATGCATATGATTTTGAAAACGAAAAGTCAAAACCCGTGTGGGTTCTGTTTTATTCCTCCCTCGGCCTTTAAAAAGATTGCGAGTGCCATTGTTGTCAACCTAGGGCTCTGATACCACTTTTGTAACACCCCAAATCCGCGGGACTCGGGATGCTACGGGCGAGACCTCACAATGGGTCCCGACCCTTAGCCTGACAACAATTTCACCGGACCTTCCAACAAGGCACAAATAAAGGCAAAACTCGAAAACGTTTATAATGAATGAGAGACACTGAAAGGTAAGAATACAACGTGGAAACTCAGCCGAGTCCTCAAAACAACATAACTTGATACGAAGTCTAAACGTACGACAACATCCATGAACAACAATATGAAACATGACTCAAAAACATCCCCGTCCTATAATGTACGGAGACCCCGGCTGTCCACTCCTCCACCTCACTCGGCGGCGTCCCTAACCTGCAAGTCATCTACAACACGGTTTAAAACCGTTAGCTCATACTTGAAGCATTAGAAAAGCGGTGAAGGCACAAACACATACATAACACAAAACATGAATCACACAAGTCCGGTTTATTATCTTTTTATTATTAAGTCGTATCCCGTTCTAATTCAACTTCGGTTGTGACACGAGACCACCGTGGTCTCGCCTCGGTCCCTTACCAACAAGGAATGGTACGGATGCACCCGTCCATCTAACCCGCCGGACTCGTCGCCGAGAACCTCCTAGACCTCCCGCAGGGCTAGGCAGCTGATGTCACCGCCCGTTATCATACACTTGGGCCAACATATATAAGGTCGGTGGTCCTAATTACCGGTTTCATTGTCATAACAAAAGCATAAACACACATCAATGCTAATACATAGAATACGAGCTAAGTAAGTCCGGAGACTTACCTCGTCACCAAACCCAAGTCACCACACTCTTGCTTCCTTAAGGAGGAAGCCCACAACCTGCTCACAAGAGATGCATATCAATACATACTCACTCTCAAGATGTCTTAGACTTCACTCTTAGTGATTTATGCAAGATCACCTAACCCTCAAACTAGGAATGCATCCTAGGTCCCAAGTACTCACCACACACTCTCCACACATGGAACAACCCACAACAAATCATAAATCCACAAGATATAAATCCTCAATCAAAGAGGCACAAGCTAGCCTAGAAGCTCTAACATAATCACATGCTCATATCCATCAACTATATCGAGCCTTAAGGGCTCCTAGGTTCACAACCACTAAGTGGCATTCTCAAGCTACTCTAGGCCATCCTAGGCATGCTACTACATGAATCAACAACAAAACTAAGGAAGGAACGAAGAGTGAAGGAGAGGAGGGACCTACTGTTGCCGAAACCGCAGCCGCGGAGTCAAGCTGGCGCCCCCTGCGGACACAGGAGCCGCCCCCGCGGAGCTAGGAGCCGCACCCGCGGAGGACTGCGTCGCCTGCCAGGAGCCGCCCCCGCGGTCTTGCCGAGCCGCGCCCGCGCCGGTGCCTAGCTGCACCCGCGGCCTTGTCACGCCGCACCCGCGGCCGTCCGTTGCCGCTCCCGCGCCTGTCCGCTCCCACGGCTTTGCTGAGCCGCCCCCGCGGGTTCTGCGCAGAACGTCGTCTTCGACTTTGGATCCTTTGCTCCAAAGTCCTTCTTCTCTTGTTGGATCTTCTCCAAACACCCACCACGGGTCTTAGGCACCTCTCCTCGACCTAAACGAGCTAAGAACCTAGATATGCACAAGGGTTGAGCAAAAACCTCTCAAAGCTTCATCCATGGCCATGGATGAAGGAGGAAGGAAGAAGAAGGGAAAGAGCAGCAAGGAAGAGAGGGAAGGAAGAGGGAGAGCTTACCACAGTTTAAGATCACCTTTTGCAGTAAGAAGAAGGGAAAGAGCAGCAAGGAAGAGAGGGAAGGAAGAGGGGGAGCTTACCACAGTTTAAGATCACCTTTTGCAGTCCACAACAGATCTTCAGCACCAAGGGAGAAGAGAAGAGAGCAAAGAGAGGAAGAGGAGATGAGTGTGAGAGAGTGAAATGCAAACTAACGTGAGAAAGGAGGCAAGGAGGAGAGAGGGAAGACAAAGTCTGAAAAGTGGGTGTTCCCCGTCATATATTGGGAACATACAATGGAAAAATAATGTTGGTATCCGGGTATCGAATCTTTGAAACTCAAAACTTCCTTCGAGGCTTTGTCACTTCACACCATTCTTCATAATTTGTTGAACTTTGTAGCACTTGATATCTCTTTCACGCATAAGCTTTTGTTTCACTTTTGAACCACAACACTATTTACTTGTTGCAACATATTTGACGGAACTTTTTTCCTCTCCAACAAGAATGTAAAGATATTTAATAAGGGAAATATGCATACAAACTTGTGCATTTACTTCTTGAATTTATTTTCTCACTTCGGGGGTACCCCATACTAGAGATGCCAAGCCATGGGAGCTACCAATACTGCTTGGAGCCAAAATTTTGGTCAAGCATTGTATGTTCCCAATATATGACGGGGAAGGGAAAAAGTAGAACCATCTACTATACTACCTTTTGGGTTTTCCTCAAGATATTGGGAGAAACACTGTTTAGTCGAGTGGATAGTGTGGCCACACCCACTTCGGATGAGATCTACATTGCTTGGAGTATTTTTTGGGAGGTGGTGTCAAACATTCCTTTGATGTTGGTGAAATTCTTGAGTAGAGTGTCTAAAAAGAGAACCGGAGTGATATGCATGGGAGGTCTAGTGACCATGTGTAAGAGCCTTAGTCTTTGGGAGCTAGTTTTGGCCTTGGCCGCCCCCGAGGGTTAATAGAGCCGCCCCTGCGGCTAGTGTAGTGATCCGCCCTTGCGGCTCAGGGAACCGCCCCTGCGGTTTCTTGCGGCTGCAGCCGGCTTTGTTGACCTTTGACCCGTGCTTTACTCTTTCAGTTCCTTAACCTATTTCCTTTGCTTTGGCTTTCTGAGCAAGTGTTCTTCATTCCTTTCCCAGTCCTTACGTCCTTCTTGCTTCTTCTTCTTCTCTCCTTTACCTTGATCTTGTTCTTCCTTTGAGTTTGGAAGTGTTTCGTTGTGAGGATGCTGATGTTGATGATGTTGAATGTTGTGATAAGCTTGAGAGCTAGCTGTGGAGTTTGTTGATCTTCCTTGCAGCCTAGGAACACAAGTGTGGTAAGCTCCTTGCTTCTTCTTCCTTTCTTTCTTCCTTGTTTCCTCTTTCTTAGCTTAGGATTAGATGATTTGGATATAGATTAATGTTGGTTTATGCATGTATATGTATGTACTTGGTTTTGGATGAGAGAAGACGTGATTTGATCACGTGAAGAGCCGAAGAGGAATCGCGGGATCACTTTCTGCACGGTCTCCGCCCCCCGCGCCTAGAAGCCGCCGCCTCTGCGGGAGCCGTGTCACAGTGCCTGCGCCCGTGCCTGCGCTTGCCTGCGGCCGCTGTCACCGCGCCTGCGGCCGAGCTTAGCCACGCCTACGCCCGTGCCTGCGCTTGCCTGCGGCCGAGCTTAGCCGCGCCTGCGGACGAGCTTAGCCGCGCCTGCGGCCGAGCTTAGCCGCGCCTGCGGGTTGCCTGTTCCGCCCCTGCGTCCCTCTTGTCACGCAGGTGCATCTTGTCCCGGGTCTACCTAGAGTAGGGTAGATCCTTTCCTTTCCTAGTATGAGCGGGTTAGTAGCATGCTAGGTACGTATATGAAGTTAGAATGATGATGAGTATGTTATAGTTATATGCCGGTTATGGCTTTGAGGTTTATGAGTTAAGATATGATCCTTATGGATTCCTTGGGTCTAGGTGTGACACCTTTGATGGATATAAGTTTGATACATTGTTATGCCTTGTTACCTGGCAGTGTTGTCCTCCAGATTGGAGTGGACCAGGTTGAGAGTTGATCGTAGTTGAGACTACTTCTGAGTTTGAGGTAAGTACATAGGACTTACTTAGCTACCATCCTTATATTGGATGTATGCATGAGTGGTGTGTATTATATGCTTGATAGCACGTGATCTCGTTTCTTACCGGCCTATGTTTTAGTGATTGCCCATTGTAGGGCCGTGACAGCTTTGCCCATACTTCCCGTTGGGAATTTGGGAGGTTCTCTGCGGACAGGTCAGATCTAGAAGTGAGACGGGCACCTACCACTCCCATAGGGTATACCGGAAAGTGTTACCAGATCACCACTACAGCTGACATCATCCCCGAGAGGCGAGGATTATATTCCTCGTGTCACATATGTTTATATGGATATATATATATATATATATATATATATATATATATATATATATATATATATATATATATATATATATATATATATGATTTGAGTGTTGGACTTTATAAAGATAATTAATCGGGTAAATGTGTGATAGCATGTTGATATGTTTATTATTTCATGACGTGTGTTTGTGCTTATGTATTATTTTATATAGGTTTGGTTAGCTAACGGTTTTATACCGTGTTGTAGATCTTTTGCAGGTTAGGAGCACTGCAGAGTGATCCAGATGGGGTGATCCGCTGAGGGCTCCGTACACTAGGGCGACATCGTGGGATATGGGGTCTTTTGTTATGTAAAGATATATGTTTTGATTGTACTCAGCGGTACTTTGTATAAACCTTTTGATTTATTTATTACAGTTTTATGTTTTGGTTTTAATCTGTCTGTGCCTTGTTGTAAGATCCAGTGAACTTGTTGTCAGGCTAGGGTTAGGATCCATTGTGAGATCCTAGCCCAGTAGCGCCTCGAGTCTCACGGATTCGGGGTGTTACACCATAGTAGTAGAGTACTTCAACCTCAATCTCCAACAATTCTAGCATGACCTCACAAGATCATGGAGGTAGACTTGACCTTGTTTGTGTTCAATGGGTTCCTAAAGATTGGCATGTTAGGGAACAGGGATGAGTTTGGATGATTGGTTGCTACCTTGAGATCCTAGTAGGACCATGTTTGAGAAGGAAAATAGAGCTCAATATTGGTTGGAGTTGCTTGGGAGGTATGGTTATGAGGAAGGTTGTGGAGGTAGTGATGATGAAGGTGGTGATGATGATGATGATGATGAAGGAGTACAAGGACAAGCTCAATATCGTGGAGCTTCCCGTTATGATTGATTAGTTAGTTAGCATATATTCTTTCTTGTTGATTTCTATGCTTTTTATTATCTTACTTATCCAAAATACCTTTCCATGGCAATGAATAAACTGAAAAGAGATTCCATAAAAGAAGCATGCTCCAAAAAAATTTTAATTTTTTTTTAAAATTTGTGTTTACATATTTACTTGGGGATAAGTAAAGGTCTAAGTATGGGGTATTTTGATAGCATGTTTTTATGCTATATTTTGTAGAGTTGTTTTAATGTGTTTTTAGTAGAATTGCACGGGTTTAGGGATTTACTTCTTTTCTAGAGTTTCTTTGCATCAAGGAATGTCTACTCCCGTTTGTCTCTTGTTCTTAGGTAATTATAGGTCAAAAGGAGCAGTAATGGACAAGAAAAGACTCAAGAAAACAACCATCTCCTCATCATCATTGGAAGCAAGGAAAGAAGAAGCAAAGAGAAGCTTTGGAGCATTAAAGTAGAAGAAGGAATGACTCAGGATCATCCATAGATGCAAGTCCAAGAGGCCAAGTCACCTGTGCAACCCTACTAAAGGCTCCCCTTCACTCGCACAAAGAAGGGAAATCGATTCGGCGTTGAAGACTTAGGCTCTCCCAAGATGAAGACATCGAGTCATGGCAGAAGACATGTCAAGCGTCACTCAAGTGACGGTCAAATCAGGCGACCCACTCAACTCAAGAAGACAACAATGTTACCGACTTACTTTTCAACGTGAGTCAAGTCACATTATGGACGACTCGATTGATGTGTTGTGCGGTTGTAACCAACTCGCCACGTGACGACGGTTACAAGGAAATCTTGGTGATGATGTTGGCAGTTCTTTTCAAGCTTGAACGCGTACCATGCCATTTACCTCACCTTCTCAGCCTATTTAAAGGGACATAGCTGCATTGGATAAAATACCAATTCACTACTCCACAAATCTCTCTTAGCTTCTCTCATTTTCGGAGTCGAGTTAAGTCCGAGTCCGTCCAAGTTGTAAGGAGTTTGTGCCAAGTTGTGGATGAATTGTGTCGAATCAAGCTAGATCCATTGCTACTTACCTTTTTTATGTGGTAATTCAATTCTCTTTTAGTTGTTTTGATCATTTCTCTCTCTCTTGATTCCATGGATTTTGTGAGTTCTTGTTTGATTGTTTTGTCTTCTTCACTCAACATGAGTGAGTAGTTCCATACTAGGGATTGGGGTGAAAATCCCAATCCAAAGCTGTGTAGTATTGTATCGTTATAATGCCTATAATTATGTGAGTATCAAATAATGATAGTAATCATATAGGAGATTAAAACCGATTAGAAAACTAGGATCCATGCTTAGACTAATATAAAAGTCGGATGCTAAGCTTCCTTAGGTTGTTCCTTTATGCAATTTGTTTAGCTTTAAGCATGATCCTATGTGTTATTAATTGGTCGGCTAGTATGAATGAGACTCATAAATAATTTCATAATCTAGGGATGCATTTTTGTAGACACCTATATTGCTAGGATTAGTACTTCAATTATTTCAATAGGAAACACCTTGTGAGGTACTATGTTGGATTGCCTAGCATGCTTAGGATTGTATTCATCTATCTATGCATACAACCGTTTAGTCATCATTTATATGAGCACTTGAACAAATAATTCTAACTCTATGGCATTATAATGTGTATAAATACTACATTAGCAAGGATTGGGAGAATTAATCCCAACCCTAGTTGTTTTCTTACTTGATTTCACTTTTACCATGCCTTTTTTTACTCGATTTGAGTTTAAAAGCAACAGGAAAGTCACTCGCTCGATGTTGTCAGGGTGACTCAACTAGAGTTGCCCATGTGACTCGACTGAGGGTACTTAACACCAACCACTCTTGAAGTATCTTAAGTCGACCACTTGGTCGCATCTTTTTCATTTTCTTTTAACACCAACGATTGCATTTTCTAATTAGTCTTCACTCGCACAAAGAAGGAGGAACCGAGTAAAGAAAGCATCTCAGCCGAGATCCACAAATCTCGGTCCGTGATGGAGGCTACTGTTCACCAATCTTGGTCCATATATCGAACCGAGATCCAGGGTGACTTGACCGTGATCCCTTATGACGTTGAAGATCGAAGACGAAATCTCGGCCCCGACTTGAGAAATCTCGGCCCGAGATTTTTCCCTGAGCGTCGATTTTATTTTATTTCGGACTTTTTAGCCCATCCCGTGTCTTTCAACAGGTCTTAGGTTATAAAAGTAGTGTTCCGAATACTGAAAAGGGCATCATCAGGAGGCCCGGTTTTTGTGCTTAGTGGATCAAAAGTCGAGGAAGTCGGAGATAGAAGTTTGTTTAGGTTCGATTGTTAGAAAGGAGATCTCCTACCTTTCTTCTTCGCTCTATTTTCATCATTGTTAGATCATTAGTTAGTTAAGAAGATCCAACCTTTTTCATTTGTTTGGAGTTTTAGATACGATTGGCAAGTTCGAGACAATTTGTTTTTCGATTCAATAAAGCCTCCTTATCCCCTTTTCATATTTCAATTGTATGCTTTCTTTTATTAATTTGAATTTAGGTTTTGATATGAATATTATTGGCTAGAAACCTTTTGTGGTTCCAAGGTAGTTAGAAATTTTCATATACCTTGGACGATGACGGATTAATTGTTCCTTATAGTTGGCTATTAAATTGCTTTAAATCATATGGAAAGGTTTGGTTTTTGTCAAGTTTAGAAATATTCTAAACCACCAAACTAAGTTGGAATTGAGTCGTAACTGAGATATTCCTTCTTAGATACATAAGAGAACTTGTTCCTAGGTAAAATATGTTCAACCTTTATTGGATTGAATGTGTCATTATTCCTTCCTTAAGGCAAGTAATTCCTGAGACTTAACTATAAAAGGGTTATTTGATCATTATGTAAGAAATAAGGTTTGTTTACGATTTGTCCTTTTATACCTTGAAAGCAAAAGGTATTAGGCTGCGGAGAATTATATATCATTAGTTGAGAAACATTCATCATTGGAGCTTTTCAACCATATATATGTCATGTGAGAATTATATATCATGAGTCTAATGTGTATAATTAATGATCTTGAATCCTTGGAACTATATTTTCTTCCACACATATTTGTTTTTTATTTGTTTTTACTCAGTTTTCAATCAATATTGACAATTGATTGCGAACTTCACAACCCTTCTCAAAACCTTGTTGACTTTTTTCCCCTTCTCTTCTCCAATCCCTTTCTTATTTTAGATTTGTACTATTTTAAATTATCTTTCAATGTCATCTAACTTAGTCCCTGTGATCGATCTTGGAATACTTTTTCTTATTGCGATTGATCCATACATTGTGGGTTCGATGCATTTTAGAGTAGATATTACGAGTTATAAATTTAAAGCAGGCCGTTGTTTTACTACCCTGTGAATTTCTATCTCTTGTGATAGGGATTTATAGTGGGATAAAACCAGTGAACAAGTTTTTGGCGTCGCTGCCGGGTACTATTTAGTTGATTTCTTATAGTATAAGTCTTTCTTGTACTTTTGATCTCGTTTTTGAGTTTGTCTTTGACATTTTCAAGACTGTAGGTACTTTTCACGGTGTACGTGAAGGACTCGGAGTTCGAAAGAACTAGTTCCTTTTGATCCCGAGCTTGAGAAAACACTGCGACAGAGACTTAGAGCCTTGAAAGCCTCAAGAATGTCTCAAGAAAGAGATTATGAAGAGGAGCTGAGAAAAGCCGCAGAAGAGCTAGAAGCCGAAAGACAAGCGGCAAGAGAGAGAGGTGGCTACTAACCACATGATGGAGCAACTTAGAGCCGACATGAGAGAGATGCTTCGTCTCCGGAACGAAGGAAGAACCTCTCCTCAGCCAGTGGTGAACGGGCAGCCGGACGTCTTGGATGACGCACCTCGCGTCGTCGTACCTCTTGCTCCACACGTCCCACCACCACCACCACCTACTTCTCTTAGGCATGTCCAGTACGAGCCTATTGTGGAACCTCCACAAACACTCGGACAAAGAATGGATTCTGCCCAAAGGATTAACCGTCATGGAGTTAACTTTGGAGATCCCACATCAAATGAGCATGAGTTGCGACCGCAGGTACTCCAGATGATTCGCAAGAATCAATTTGGAGGGATGGATACGGAGTCTCCTCATCAACACTTGATGAACTACGAGATTCTTATGAAAACGGTGAGACCGCCCCGTATGGAAGGTAATAATCATAAGCTAAGAGGTTTTTCTTTTTCTCTCAGGGATAAAGCTCTAGCTTGTTATGAATCAATACCAAACGGGCGGATTAACACTTGGGAAGAGATGACTACAGAGTTTCTCACCAAATTCTTCCCACCGTCCAAGACTGCTGAGTTCAGGGGATGAATAAACGCCTTCACCATGAAGGATAATGAGAGCTTGTTTAAGTCTTGGGAGAGGTTTAAGGACCTATTGTTGGATTGTCCTCATCATGGGATTCTCAAGATCAAGTTGCTTGAGATTTATTTCAAGGGACTTGACGAGGACACTCAATTCAAGCTGCAGTCACTTATTGGAGGTACTTTCATGGAAAAAGATGCGGATGAGGCTTGGGAATTTGTTGAGAAGCAAGTCTTAATTATTGAGAAGTACTCTCACGGGAAAATGGAAGAGAAAAGAGCTAGACCCACAGTGTATAAGGTAAGTAAAGGCACCAGGAATGATACAAGGTTTGATTCTTTGTATAATGAAATTAAATCTTTAAAATAATTTGCATCTAATAACAAAAATCAGCAAGTTGAAGTGTAGGCAGCATCCAAAGAAGAGGATGCGACGGTAAATGGTAAATTCATAAAGAGTAGAAAAGAAATAGGGCTCAACTAGGACCGGAGTTGTCCTGGTCAAACCTACAGAGCATCAAAGTTTATCATCATGCAAACATAAGGGCTAAAACAAGGCCCTAATACTCCTGGTAGGCATGCAAGCCCCCTGAACGTACCATCTATCATCAACTGACTAATAATATAAATAAAATACATCTCACGGCATTGTCTACAAGGTCCTTCCACCTTCGGCAATGCCATCAGCAAAATGGAGCACTCACAGACCATCAAGGTGCCTAACCAACGGATCATGATATCATTCACCTTCGGCATTGCCATCAACAAATGAGTCTCAAGTCCGGGACAAAATATCAACAATGAAACATGCAGGCCAAGAGCAGAAGAGGATGCGAATTTCATGGGTAGAGGCTAGGTAATTTCCAAGGAGACTATCAAAATCAAAGAGGTTATAACAATAATAAATTCAATAGGAATTACCAGTGAAACAATTTTAGGCCTAACCACAATCATCCTGACTTTTCTTACTCTAATCTTGAGGGTGCTTTGAACCCTCAACCATCTTCTAGTGGTGCAGGCCAGACGTTTAGGCCAACCGAAGCGTCTCAACCAAAGGATCGAGTTGAGATGATGTTTGAGCAATTGATGGCGAGGATAAGCAATCTAGAGAGTAGTGTCACTAGTGTTTCCAAAGCTCAAAAGGTTTTGCAAACTCAAGTGTTCAAGAAGGTTGAAGAAGCTCCTAGAGATCCAGGAAGACTTCCTAAAAAGACTAAGGAGAACCCTAAGGGGCAGATCATGGCCATTACTACTAGGAGGGGGTTGGAAACGGATGATCCACAACCGAAAGAAGAAATCTCGGCCCTCTATGGTAAAATCTCGGCCCAAGATATTTGCCCAGTCGACCGAGATTTCACAACAGTAGCTACGATCACGGCCCGAGATCAATTATCTCGACCGAGATCAATTATCTCGACCGAGATTTTTGACTCAGCTTAAGGAGATGAAAAACGTGGAGAAAGAGCTTACTAAGAAGGAAGATGTCTACATTCCATCACCCCGTACAAACCTCCACTTCCATTCCCGAAATCTTGTGCCAGAGCTTTTCTAGACAAGACCTTTGGTAAGTTCATTGAGCTTATTAAAAGTCTGAATATTAACATCCCTTTTCTTGATGCTATTTTAGGGATGCCGGCATACGGGAAGTTCTTGAAAGAGATCCTCTCGAACAAGAGGAGTTTAAAAGTGGATGAAGAAGTATTGATGACTCAAAGGTCTAGTGAGCTCATCAAGATCTTAAGGGAGAAGATTCCACCAAAACTTAGTGATCTCGGATCATTCTGTGTCCGAGTAGGACTTGGAGAAGGAACCTATAAAGCTTTGTGTGATCTTGACGCAAGTGCGAGCGTGATTCCTCTTGCACTTTGCAAGGAAGTTGGCCTTGGGAAACCAAAGCCAATGAAGATGACACTACACTTTGCAAGGAAATTGGCCTCGGTAGTTGAGCCAGTTGGAATTCTAGAGTACATTCCATTGCTGCTAGGGAAGTATTATATTCCCATAAAATTTGTTGTTTTAGACATTCCTGTTGATTATCCTGTGCCTATAATACTAGGAAGACCCTTTCTAGCCACTTCTGGATGTCTTGTTGAGTGCAGAAACGCTTCCCTTACATTCAACATAGAGAGGGAAGATGACGATGATGAGCAGTTTTGGCTGTCAAAGGCTACGGAAGAAGCCAATTTTGTAGACGGTTTTTTCCACATCCAAGACGAACCGTCAGAAGAAATCTCGGTCCCTATCTCGGCCGATATTTCTAATGCCCCGACCGAGATTGGACAGCAGGGACCTAGATCACGGCCCGAGATCCAAAAATCTCGGTTGAGATCCAAGTGTGGGATGGAGACGGACTCATAAACGCTTCCCGAAGCTCCAAAACTTTCCGATGTGTCCATCCCATCCATGAAAGGGAAAGGAAAAGCAGAAGAGTTGGCGCAGCCAAAGCTTGGGAAGAAAGAAAGCACTCTTGTGAGAGGTGGTTTCTACGACAATTCATCAAAGGATTTTCAAGAGCTCCTACATCACTCGCATCGATACCGGCGAAGGGAGGACGGCTGGATGCATATGAGAGATCAAAGATCTATAAAGAGAGCTCTAAAGTTAGTAGTAAGTATAAAAAAAGTTATCTATTTATGTTGTCTAACTCTAGATTTCATCTTATGCCAGGAGAGTTCAAGAAGAAATGAACAAGACCGTACATAGTGAAGAGGATATACCCCTATGGTACAATTGAAGTATGGGGTGAAGATGTCGGAATGATCAAGATAAAAGAGAGTAGGTTAAAGAAGTGTAAACCAGAATCTCCGGTGGAGCGGATTTCACTTTAATCTCCAGGATAAGCATCGACGGAATCGGGTCTGGCAAGAGACCTTAAACCAAGCGCTTCTGGGGAGGCAACCTGAGGTAAGAGTCTTCATGTCCTAGTATTTTTGTTTTTGCTTTTTGATTTTGCATTTTTACGCATTTTTATTGTGTCTTTGTAGGAGCTAGGTGTTAAAATAGAAAGAAGCAAGGGAGATAATGCTCGGAACAAGCCTAAAACGATCCAAACACTTTGAAGGAACGAAGAACGTAAGGAATTAAGGAAGAAATGAGGCGAAGAAAAAAAAATCTCGGTCGATCACCCGAGATGCCGACCGAGATTTCGGTCCTGACGGGTTTTAAACCCTTCTTCCCTCATTCTTCAAACCCTTAACCTCCATAGCCTCCAAAGCTCCAATTTCACCCAAATTTCTCTATCTCCCTCAATAATCCACCAAATCCATTCATTTTGCCCACAATCTCTCACAAATCACAATCTAAACACACTTCCACAATCAATTTCATCCAAAACCCACCACACTCTTCTCCCCAAACATAAACCCTAACCAAATTTTCTAAATCTCAAAAAAAAAACTCAAAAATACTTCATTCTTTTTGAGGGATTTTGTGCTAAAGGTCCTTAGAAACATTGTG
>NCTC01003639.1:0-22016 GCA_002319775.1 Fagopyrum tataricum | reverse complement strand
TTACGCCGGAGCTTTCCGGGAAATTTTCCGGTGGGCTCCGGCCAATATCAACACCGAAGACGGGAGCATTAGCTTCGCGGTTCCGAGTATTACAATTTGGTATACTCATACGTACAAATTGATGTCCAAATGAATGAGAAATTAATGCCAAAAATGAGTGCTTGAAATGCATCTAGGGATAATTAATTGTGGAGGAACTTGTCCCACATCGACAATGTGGAGACTAGTGAGACACCATATATATGAGAACAATCCTAATATGGTTAACTAAGTTTATGGAGAGGTGATCTAGCAGTGGCTAGACACATGCGCGCGCGCATGCCGAGCTGAGCCGTGGCTCGTGGGAGTGGCGTCGGGCTAAGGGCCTTATGGACCCGATGTTGGTTGGCCACCTATCATTCGGTTTTTTGGGCTGGCCCAAAGACTTTCCGAATCTGGTTTGACTGAAAGTCAAACGCGGGCCCATTGGAAACCGGCCCAATCCGGTGGCTGATCCAATCCAAGAATGAGTCAAAATTAGTTGGCTATAATCTCCATTTATTTAAACTTTATTTTATTCCTTTTGGAATGAGTGGATGAGAGTGAATCTCTCAATCCAAAATGGATGGATGAGAGTGAATCTCTCAATCCACAACTCCTCCAAAACTCCTATAAAAAGAGAGCCTAGGGAGCTCATTCAACACACCAATACAAAGTAGAATCCTCTACTGCTCTCTTCTCTCCTCCTCCCCAAAGTTCCGAAGTTCTGAGTCTGAGAGTACTCCACCGAAGGTTCTCGTAGGCTTCAAGATCTGGTTACGCTGTCTGAAGCAAAGGGCAGTTGTATCCTGAGATTCTTGATCGATCAAAACCATTCATAATAGGGGCGATTTTAGAATTAAGGAAAGAGCGTCGTCTCGCCTCTGCCACTGATTTCAACGTTTGATTCGTACGATTGGGGTTAGTTCTAAACTTCCCCTGTTTTTTCAATTACTGGGGTCTTACACTGTGAACAAACGAAAATAGGAGAAAAATTCTAGCAACCTTTGGGATGAGCAAATTTACATAATTTCAATTGAAAACTAATGGTGAGATATAAACATTCAAACAACAACGAACTAATAATCAAATGCATTAACAATCTCCCTATTTATTTTAGCCCTACATATAGCAAATTCTCTGGAACTTACCCGAGCAATGCTCACGATCTCACCACGAATAGCGTACTCACACTTAACATGATTACCGGCTTAAAAAAAAGAAGACAACAACCTCTAGTTGTCTGTGCACATTGAAGATGAATAAAGTCATCTTGAACCATGTTCCTCTTAAGAAAATGAACAGGAGGAGATGAAAATAGTAGGTACGAGACATCTCCGTATGGAAGAAGAATAAAAAAAGAAACCTGTAGAATTAACGACATGTGTGGAGTTGGAGCTTTTCTCACCTTAAAGAAACCGTGTTATATATATTGATGATAAAACTTGTAGAGCACAACGTAAATTGTACCGAAAAAGATTGTATCAAATCGTTATTTTTACTAATAATATCTCAAACCAATTTATTCGGTAGATTTTAGTAACAAATAAATGTACAAGGGAAGCTTGTAGCGTTCCATCAACTTATTTTTAAAAAGATTTTTGGGGCTTAATTAGATATTTTAGAAAAAGATTTATCCTAAGAAAATTTGAGAGGCTGCCACGTACGTCAACATACGTGACAACACTTTTAGTATATGTATATAGATATAGATGAGGAAAATAGAGGCCTAGTTTAGCCCTTCTACCCATTCTTCTCATTATTCGATGACATGTAAGAATATGTTGTTACGTCATCGACGGAGCTATCCTTTTTGATGGAATAGTAAGACGTGTTATTTTTGACAAATACTTTGATAATTTGAATAGCTCAACGTTGATATTTGGTATAATTTTTGGTTATTTTTTCGATTATAAAATAAATATATGACATTTTTCCTTTATAAATTTTTAAAAAAAAAAAGATTTTATTTATTTATTTTTACCTAAATTCAGTGCACCTCTGTCACGCATTGGAAATCCGTAATGGTAAAGGTCCCTTATTACTTATACGGGTTGGCGTTTAGGTCTTTAACCTATTTTCGTCTTTATAGCTCAAATCAACTCCACTCAGCTCAACTCAACTCAACTCTAACAACGCCGATAGGGGCTTTGGTGCTCTCAGGCCTCCATAAGAACGCCGATAAGAAGGTGTACGTGGCTGTAGGAAACGAACATCACGAAAGCAGACGGACCTTGCTGTGGGCGACACAAAATTTGCATCCTTCATGTTCATCGGCCCTCCGATAAGATTTCTCCACTTCCTCTATGTAATTTTCTAGCTCCCTTATTGAATGCTTTACTGAGGTTTTTCATCTCATCGTGACGGGTAGTTGAATGTTCAGGAAATTCTGCTTTGAGACTTTTAGAAATACATGATTAAAACTTCCACTGTTTGAGGGAGATATTTGATGGAGTATGACTGTATGGGTCAGATTATGGCCGACGATGCTAAAACGCTAGCGGTAATTTTAGATGTATTAGGTCCCCAGATCCAAGTTCTGTTTACATGGGTGTGTCTTTTAGCCACATCTAACTCGCATATTATAACGATTTGAGTCTTCTTGAGTCTTTGATGAATTCCGCCTATACTCTAAATGACCGATGATTTTATTAATATCACCTTAAAAGACCACTACCTCAATAGCTGCTTGTGTTATGGCAACTTGCAAGTACATATCCTTAGGGTGTTCAATTAAAATTCAGACATCGTTTTGGATTGAGAATTATGTTTAGGAGGTAATAAATTGAACGTTAGATGGATGAGTTATATGTATATATATGTCCTGGTTCTGTCGTAGGTATTGTCAATTTTTGACAGGTCATTTTGTGATGGATTATAGTGCAGGAGCAGCGGGATTTCGAAGCTGCTTCAGTGTCTAGCAGATTAATTTATAATCATTACAAATGCAAGCAATTTGGGGTATATCTCTTTGCAAAATCTTGATTTATGTTGCTATTAGATCTTGATTACTGTCAAAGCTCATATATACTGCATGCTAAAGCAGAATGTCCAAAATTCAAAGTGCTTATTAGAAATAAATTTTTGAAATCTTATCAAAGATTGAAGCAGAAGAAGTAGCTGCAGGATGAAAACTATGACTTGTAAGCAAACTAGAAATGGAGAATTTTATGGGCTTTCATCTTTTAAGCATTTTTCCTTTTATTCATGGTTTCAGTAAGATGGTTGAACCAAAGTCGAGTAAAGCTATCTATGTAAATTTGCATGCGCCTCCGTTCTGTAATATCTGGTTTATCTGCGGAGGAAGACTTGTTTGCACAAGGTACACATATCCAATGTTTTATTTTTTTGTAAGTTTGTAAAGAATATCAAAAGTTATGACATTGATTGAAGATTTGTACTGTAATAAGGAGATTATTTGTGAATAGGGAAGATAGGATTGGCAGTTCAAGTTGTGTAATTACACAAGAGAAAACTCTGAGTCTTGCTTGCCAGGTAAAACTACATATACATTTTTGTTTGTTGAATCTGTTGCCTCAATCTGTCTAGTGCTAAATCAACAGGTGCGTGCACTTGAAAAATTGTATGCTGATGAACTTAAGAAAAGGAAAGAAACCGAATTAGAGCTTGAGAGGCTAAAGAATCATCATCGTCAAACTTGGGCAGAAGCTCCATCGTACTTCGTCTGTCCCATTTTACAAGTCAGTTCCTAACTTGACATTGTTGATAGTTCAGCACATAAGGTGTAACACTAATTTGGTCCTATGAAATATGAATTGAAGGATGTTATGAAGGACCCTCATGTAGCTGCAGATGGATTATACCTATGAAGCTGAAGCGTTAAGGCAATGGCTTGATGTAGGAAATGGAACTTCGCCTATGACCAATCTCCAACTCAGTGACAACCGCCTTATTCCTAACAGGGCCCTTCGCTCTGCAATCCAAGAGTGGTTGCAGCTCCAACAGTAAGTCCATGGCTTCTATAAGTTTGATTTGAAAATACATACAATATGTAGGAGTAAATCTATCAAGTTTTTGAGTTAAAAAGGAATTAACGCAAAAAGTTGGATGGACATACAACTTTGATATGACTTCATATGGATTGTATAAGTTTGATTTGGAAAATTTATGGCTCCTTGGTAGAGGTAAAAGTTAAGGAGATTATGATTAAATTTCTTAATCTTGTTTGATGAGGGAATGAAGGGAATAAAAGGAATTAGATTACAGAGATGAAGGGAATTAGATTATGTGATTAGAGAAGATTATACGTATATATGTTTGGATGAATTTAAAAGAAGATCGTTGACTAATCATCTCTGGGAAGGTCTAAGTCTTCTGATTTTGTGCAGTTTGTGTTTTTAATCGCAGTTGATGCCACCTAATTTTGAATATTTATTACTTGATCTGAAATTATGGTTAATTTGTTGGAATTCTGAATTAGGGTTCTTAATAACAAATATGTTGATTTGACCCTAAAGCTAAAATTGTTAAGAAATAAAAGTTTAACCAAACTATATTGATTCTCTAGCTCAAATCGTCATAATGGGTTTGGAATAGTTTTGATTCATGGGTCTCCTTTTGGAATTACTGGGTCTTTTGCTTAGAGTTTTAGTTGCACTATCTCGTTTAGTGTAATAAGGTAGTTAACCATTTTTTAGACTCTTTTTAGAGAAGCTTAAGCTTTCACTCATTCATTACATATATGTTCTTGTTTAAACAAAGATTATAATTAAAGTGACCAGGCAAATATGTAACATAGTATTATAGTAAGTTATCATAGACCACACTGATCATAATCAAAGTGAACAATCTTATCTAGTGCAAATAGATCGGTCTATATGTACAGTAAGTTAAAGTTTGGCTTGTTAAGTTATCATAGACCACACTGATCATAATCAAAGTTTAATTTGATAAGCTAATACCAAGGATCTAGCGTCCGTGACCAGCTTTTTTCAGTTCTTGGTTCCTCGACCAATGTTGGTCGTTTTTAGTTGAAAAAATCTGAAAAAGGGATAGAATTGATACTCAATCAAGGTTACCTAGTTGATCAATATTTATGCATTGTAATTTGCATGTCAATTATGGTAAAATTGTTGTGCTGTAATAACATTATATGACATTGTGTTTGAATAAATTTGCATCTAATTAGATATCAGATTATATCGATTAATCCGTAAATCCATGTAAACAATTATATGACATTGTGTTTGAATAATTTCCATCTAATTAGATATAATCGATTAATCCATAAATCCATGTAAACAAATATATTAGTAAATAAGGCATTTTTCCAAAAAATCAATATACATTTCTTTATGCGTTGATTTTTCTGATTTCTTTATACTTCAAAATTAAGCTTCTAGTTCAAAATTAGCAATAATTCTTTTGTTGTTTTCTAGTTGTGCTATTTGTGTGTTTATTTCACAATTTATTCAAATAAAATTCTTTTATGTATTGTTTTTTTTTTTAATAAATCCGAGTGTTGTTTTGTTGCTTCTGATTCCATATCTTGAATTATGAATATTTTTTTGTAAATTCATGTTGTTCAATTATCCTTCAAAGCTTTTCATCATTTTTAGAAGGGCATCTCGCATAGTGCTTCTCCAATGTAACTTTTGTAGGAATATGGAGCAAAGAACACCGAGAATCAACCTCCATCCATCTGAAAGCAAGCACTGAAACATTATCAACACATCTCAAGAAGATGAAATCATGGAAGATGTAACATATTGAATTCTGGGAACACGAGATGTTACTGATTAGGACCTCCCAATGGTAACCGACCTTAGTAACAACTTCTTAACTGAGTTTTACACCAAGACACAAATAAAAAAACCGATTAAATCATTGAAAAAGAATGACTCATAAAGGAAAACAAAGTCAGCCATCCAAAAGTGACAAAATCCAATGAAAATAGAATACGAGTTTGTCATCGACAATAATTCCAAAAGAAATCTCAAATAACATAATATGTTGTGTATAACCATCTTTCATGCCTCCATGCATGATCTTGTCCAACAATCCATACAAGTATCGTAGTTGCTGCAATGTAGGGTCATTTTCACCCTCCTCTTTCTTGGAATCTCGACTTTGTGTAAACAAGTATTTTAATTTCAAGTATTGCCTCGGTTATAGGCGTTTGGTGTTTGGACAGTTGGTGACAAAGCGGTTGGTTCCGGCATATTGACAATGAATTCCTTTTCCGGGAAGGATCACATCATTTGCAAATCTGATATCGATGCAACTCCGGGCCCCTTCTCCGACTGGAACATTACCTTATTGCTCATGTCGGGGGAGCCGGAAGTAGGGATGGAGTGGGTTATCTTGGTGTAGACTCGGAAGGAGGAGTTGGAGCTTGGATCGCCTGTCTTTGGACCACCTGGTTCAAAGTCCTAGGAAGGAGAAGAAGCTGCTGCGATCCACTGCTGGCCATGGTTCGATCGACTGTCGATGCCGGCTTGGTCGAGAGGACGAGAGAATGGAGATGGCTCACCGGTCTCGATAAACGAAGGGAAGACCGAAGATGGTTCGAGGATGAGGAAGACCGATACTTGTTGGACCTGGTTGCTACACTAGTGTTGGGGTTGTCGGTGTATTGCAGGCGAGACAGTCGGTGGTGTGGAGAAGGTAGGAGAGAAGGAAGCTGGAAGGGAAGGAAAGCAAGGCTGTACTGGCACCGGTTCTTTGCGTGCACAATGGAGGAGTAGGTGGAGCTCTTGTGTGATTTCCGGCGTGAAGGGGTAAGTTGCAACTGTTATGGATACGAAGAGCGCTACGTCGAGGGAGGAACGTGCTCAGCTGAGAAGTGGAAGGCCAATGCTGAGGAAGGAAACGAGATATTCAGATTGGGCTTGGACTAGGGAGATAGAAAAGTCTGAAGGTGCAAGGGATTTTGGGCCGCTATTCCCTTGTTCCACGCCTAGGAGGAGGTACGAAATGGGCTGAAGGAAATGGGCCGGAAAGGAAGGCATGGCCCGGCTAATGTCACCTTGTTCACTCGGATTTGATTCGATTCAAACAATCCGGTAACTCAATTTCTCATTAGATAAAAAACAAAAATTCCGGTTATTATATATATATATTGGTGGAGAGGGGGAAGAAATAATAGTTAATGTTATATTATTTAATAATTTAAAAATAATAATTTACCGTTATATATATATATTTGTGTGTGTGATTCGCAGATGATTATAAGACTATAAACTTATGAGAAATACATTTGTGGTGCCTATTTTTGTTAGCTCTTGATGAAGAAGATTTGAGGTTGAGTTTTCTACTTTTCTAGGCAAGTCATATTACAATGGAAATGGAGACAACTCCACCGGAAAACAAGCTTCCTGAGAGCACCAACGGCGATTCAGAGGCATCAACCAACAAACCTAGCAAAGGAGGGTGGATCACCTCTCCTTTCCTCCTAGGTACACATTAATATCACCAAACAACTCCATCATAATTTCAGTTTTTACTAATTTTGTGCGTTTTTCGTATCGAAATGAAGGAACTTTGTTAGGAGTAACAGTGGCAACAGGCGGATGGTATTCAAATTTGATAGTATTTCTGATGAATGAATTCAACGTCAAAAGCATCGATGCTGCTCAGATCAGCAACATCGCCAGCGGCTTCACTTCCTTCTTTCCGATCGTCGGAGCAATCCTCGCCGACTCACTATGGAGTTCTTACTCTGTCATTCTTGCTTCCTCCTTCCTCTCCTTGCTGGTATGCATATTACCTATTATTCAATAAAGTCTTTTTCTTCACTATCCGATTGGTACGACGTCGTTTTCTCTAAATCTATCCTTAATTTCTTTTTTCTTCATTTTAAACTATAGCTGGTATGATTTTCAAAGTCAACTTAATCATGCTTCTTATTGTAGTTTGGTCAATCTAGTGTCATAAATCAATCATGGATTATGAGAATATTTTTAGAGTTGTTTGCCACTTCTATTATATATGCTTGTCGTTATTCGTGATTAATAAATCTAAAAATATATTATTAGCTAATCTAATTTTCTAACTTTTTTGAAATTATGGCTTGAGAGTGTAAGTTATAAACGTTGACCAACAACAATTAAGATCATCTAAATAATGAATTTTTTTTTGGAGAACCCGCAAATTAATTAACATTAGAAGTTAGAAATGGTCAAAAAATAAAAAAATAAAAAAAAATATTTTAACCTAATCTATGATATAGTTGAACAAGTGGTTATTCATTAATTATAGTTTTTTTTAAAAGGAAACATAATCCAAAATAATACCAATTATTAACGTTGAACCGAAAATAATACCAACTTTGAAAATTATTAGAAGGGATGCAAACTATTAACGTATTTACCTAAAATAATACGTGTTACTTTTTCAGTAAAAATTCTAATTTTGACAATGACGTGGTAACCATAATCTTACATGTCATCAAATTATTTGGAAGAGCTTTATGAGGTGGATTTTATTTTAAAAAATAAATAAATTCGTGTTATTTAACATGCTAAGAATAAAAAAATTAATTATAAAAATTTTAAAAAAAAATTCAAAAAAGTTTTGGAACTTTTTTTTCGATTATTTTTTTATCATATTTATATCTATGTATAAATGAAATTAAAAATTTTTTAAAAAAACAAAAGCCTTTAATTTATTTTAATTAAATGTTCTGTTTAGAAATTCTCGCTCTTTAGAATAATAGATTCTCATATGGTCTTTTCATATATAATTTATATACAAATTTATTTAATATACTTAACACAACCTACCTTCTCACATTCCTATTCTTTTTCCACCCAAATGGATTAGGGATTGATCATGTTCACCATGATAGTCACAATAACTGCACTAAAGCCTCGGGCGTGCAACAACACAAACTTGGCTTTATGCGAATATGCAACAAGTTACCAAAATGCATTCCTCTACGCAACCATCACTATTGCATCGCTTGGAGTTGGAGGAACTCGCTTCATACTTGCAACCATGGGAGCCGGTCAATTCAACAAGCCCAAACAACAAGGGATATTTCTTAATTGGTTTGTCTTCACCTTATACATTGGGTGGGTAATTGGCTACACGGTTCTCGTCTATGTTCAAGATAATGTGAGTTGGAAACTAGGTTTTTTGTTAAGCGTTGCTGCAAATGTGATTGCCATTGCACTTTTCCTTTGTGGAACGCCTTTTTATCGGTGGATTATGCCACAAGGAAGCCCTTTTACTAGCATAGCTAGGGTTTTGGTTGCATCCGTTCGGAAGTTCAACATGATATTGCCATCACAAGATCAGCCGAATATGGATATCTATTATTATAAGAATATGGATTCCAGAGTACAATATGGACCACCAAGTAAAAGCCTAAGGTAAGTGATCATCTTACTTAAGTACAAATATTGATTATATTGGTTTCTGATTTAGGACCCGCTTGGAATCACTAAGGGCTCGTTTGAAAGCGTTAAGAATCCTTTTCGATAGCGGAATGATTCCGAATTAATCAATGCCCATGTCTTACATGCAATGGTAAACGAATATCAATTTATAAATCGTAATTTTACGAGTGCATGTGTTATTATAATCTCTGCAGGTTTCTTAATAGGGCGTCCATGAGAGAAGACGATAACATAGAAGAAGCTCGAGCAGAAAAAGGCAAATCATGGAGATTATGTGGTGTGGAAGAAGTTGAAGATCTAAAGAAGCTCATCAAAGTACTTCCAATTTGGTCATCTGGGATTTTCTACAGTGTTCCACTAGGAGTTCATTTAAGCATGATAGTCCTTCAAGCTCTAGTTATGGATAGACACATGGGAAAACATTTCAAAATACCGGCAGGGACCTTTGTAGTCTTCAATCTCTTGGTTGCAGCTATCTTTATTCCTATACTTGACCGGTTATTCTATCCACTATGGAAACAAGTAACCGGAAAAACCCTAAGACCGCTACAACGTATTGGAATCGGTCATTTTTGTAACGTGCTTGGCATGGTAGGATTCGCCTTGATCGAAAGAAAACGCCTCAGTTTGCTCAGGACCGATAACTTGTTGGATCAACCGGGTGTTGTAGCTCCCATGTCGGCTTTGTGGTTGGTGTTGCCACTCTCCATAACGGGTATCGGAGAGGCACTTCAATTTCCGGGGGAAGTTACGTTGCATTATCAAGAGTTTCCGACATCGCTAAGGAGCACATCGGCGGCTATTGTGTCGTTGCGCATTGCAATAGCATTTTATCTTAGCGCGGTGTTTGTTAGCCTTTTTCAACATACGACGTCGTGGCTACCAAATGATATAAACCATGGTAGAGTAGACAACGTTTATTGGGTACTTGCTTTAACTGGACTCGTTAACTTTGCTTATTTTGTCACATATGCTATTTTCTATAAGTACAATAGTCTTAATTAGCGCTTGTCAAAGTTTGTACTTATGATTAATTTATGTATTTGATTCCACTAAATAATAAATTAGTGTATGTTCAAATTGTAGCTTAAGTGTGTATGTTTACTTGCATGTAAACAATACTACTAGTTTATAAACAAAGACATATTTAAAATATATATCATACAAAATTGATTGTTTTAATAAAACTCTCGGATTGATGATAAATTTAAATGAACAATTAATAATAAAACCACTAAATTAACCTCCTTTATTTCATGGATAACAAATTAAATTAACTTGTATATTTCATACAACTTAGTTGATGCAAATTATCGTGTGAACCTTTAAATTAGTTTAGTATAACCAAAACATTACATGAAAAAATTTCAACCGTCATTCAAATTAAACTATAATTTCAACATGATCAAGGTTATAATGATGCATAATTGTACACACCTAAATTTATGAGTGCGTTGTAGTTTAGAAAAATATATTAAAGTGTGTTTCGTCGTAAATAATCGGTATACCGTGACTTGTTTCTTGTTTTTAGGAGATATGAGAATTACCACGAATAATAAAATATCCAATGGTCGAATGAAAATGTTTAAAGTGGGTTTGCCCGGCCAACGGTTGATATGAGGGTTGAAAATGTTTAAATTTTCTCCTAAAATCTAACATCACGTGTCGTAAAAATACAATTAGAATCCAAATCTATGATCATTTGCGAACCCTTTTGATTTTATGGATATCACAAAATATGCGATTACGCCATCAAGGAAGAAACTTATCAAAATTGCGGAAAAGAATAATAATAGAATAATGAGCAAGGAACTTAAAACCCCAAAGATGTGAAAAAAGTGGAGGTTTCCCGTGAAGAAGTTTATTAGTTGTTTTGTTATTGATAACAGGAGTAGGAAGCCTATTTGATATGTAACAAGACGTAACAAAAAATTCATCCCGAGAATCACTGTTGACGTCAAATCGTTGTTTGAGATCTTCCTAGAGAAGATGCACTATAGATCAATAATTGACAAATAATTAGAGGATTGGATCTAGGTCAGCCATAATCCATCCCTGAAGAATAGAAGTAACACTAATCCAACAGGGATGGTCGTCTGATTTGGAATCCGGTGTTGTGATCTTGCCAAATATAAATCAATCTTTCTTTTGGTAGAGAAAGCATGAGTCATAGCACTAGACCATTCGGTGTAATACTCGTTACTCGTTAGTAAGGAGAATATGGTATATTTGCTAACCAGGATGTTAGAGTTTTGCGGCGGCTGCGCAAGGGAGGTATGGCGGCAGTGCGAGAGATTGATGGCGGCGGTTCCTGGTGTTAGGGTTTTATGGCGGCGGCAACCTTCAGTTTGTGTTTGAAGTTTGTATTTTTGTGCAAATTTTGGCTTAGAGTATATTTACTCCGATACCATTACAGTTTGGTAAACATAAAACTTACTTTTCTTATCGACTTCGTAATGTTTAAATACACTTAGAAGTAACCCTTGTTTACCTCCGGGTATGAACATTAACAACAAAATAAGCGCTAAATTGTAGTCTTATCTCTAACATAAGCTCTACTTGTAATGGTAAAACAAGTAATAACCAAATCTTAACGTCAACAACATGAATTCATATATAATCACAACAACACATGTTGACAAGAACATGCAATTCAATGCTATTACATCATAATCATCCAAACTAATTAAGGCTACTATACTTATAGAACATAGCATATGTGACATGATAAACGAAGTTAAGGAGTCCTATTATCGCAAGTGTCCAATAAACGTTATCCACCCTACCTTGATTAATATCGTTTGGTAGCCATGACGTCGTCTTGTGTACGAGGCTAACAAATACCGCACTAAGATAATATGCTATTGCAATGCGCAATGCTACAATAGCCGTTGACGTGCTCTTTAGAGACATCGGGAACTCTTGGTAATGCAACGCAACTTCCCCTGGAAATTGAAATGCCTCTCCAAAACCTAATATCGCGAGTGGAAACACCAACCACAAAGCCGACATGGGAGCTACAACACCCGATTGATCCAACAAGTTATCGTTCCTGAGCAAACTGAGGCGTTTTCTTTCAATCAAGGCGAATACTACCATTGCAATTACGTTACTAAAATGACCAATACCAATACGTTGTAGCGGTTTAAGGTCTTTTCTGGTCACTCTTTTCCATAGTGGAACTAATAGCCTCTCAAGTGTAGGAATAGTGATGGCTGCAACAATTAGAGAGAGAAAACTGTAAAGGTCCCTGCCGGTACCTTGAAATCTTTTCCCATGTGCCTATCCATGACCAAAGCTTGAAGGACAATGATGCTTAAATGGATTGCCAGAGGAACACTGTAAAAAATCCCAGATGCCCAAATTGGAAGTACTTTGATGAGCTTCTTTAGGTCTTCCACTTCTTCCACACCACATAATCTCCATGATTTGCCTTTTGCTGCTCGAGCTGCTTCTTCTGTGTCATTGTCTTCTCTCATGGCAGCTTTATTAAGAAACCTACAACGACGAAGGCCAAACGTATCCACACATAAATTTACGATCTACATCCGATACATACAGACGATAGAGCAGGGGTTGTGTGCATACAAACGCACGTACTCGTTAAGCCCAAACCTAACAAGGTTCAATACCAAAACCAAATGACAGTTGGAGAAATAACTAGGGTAAAAACCCATTGATCTTATATATTAGGCTCAGAATGTCCCCACTTTATTTAGTTATGAGAAGTAATTATCTCAAACATGCCCTCGCAAGTCCAACTAGGATACACACCGAGTTGACACTTGTCCACATATTAGGATCGCGAGATCAATAAAGGCTAACTGTTATGATATCGTGTCAGAGTCCGTCAACCCAAGCCCAAAACAAGCCCAACGAAGTTTTAACTTATAACCAATTGAAAATAGGAGTAATATTCCGCCGACCTTATACACAAGGCTCATAATGTCCCGCTTTAAATGGAAAACTTATTTTCTTCGAGTTGGTTTAGATCTAAGGAACTATCAATATACATAATAGAAATAAAACCTAAAAGAAAGAAGAAAAAAAAAAAGTTTTTGATTGAGATCGATGACTTACCTTAGGGTTTTCCTTGGAGGTCCATACTGTAATTTGGAGTCCATATTATTATAATAATAGGCATACATAGATTGAGGATCTTCTAATGGCAATATCATCTTGATCTTTCGAAGTGATGCAACCAAAACCCTAGCTATGCTAGTGAAAGGGCTTCCTTGAGGCATTATCCTCTTGTAGAAAGATGTTCCACAAAGAAAAAGGGCAATAGCTATCACATTTGCAGCAGTGCTTATAAGAAAACCCAATGTCCAACTGACATTATCTTGAACATAAATAAGAACCGTGTAGCCGATTATCCACCCGATGTATAATGTGAAAAAGTACCACCCGAAAAACATCCCTTGTTGTTTTGCCTTGTTGAACTGGCCGCCTCCCATGGTTGCTAGTAAGAAGCGAGTACCTCCAACTCCGAGCGACCCGAGACTAATGGCTGCATAGAGGAATGCCGTTTGGTAACTTGTTGCGGATTCACACAAAGGTAAGTTCGTATTGTTGCACGGCTGAGGCTTGAGTCCTTTGACTGTGACTGTCATGGTGAACATGATCAATCCCTATGTGGAAAAAGAATAGGGAGATGAGAAGGCAGAAAATGTTAAATATGTTAATGTTAACTCGAGTATAGCAACAATTCGTATGCATAATATCACCCACTAGGCTGACCAAAAATTATTAATGTGGTTAAATAATCACAAACTACCCATTAAATAGGGCTATCTAGTATCTAACCTCCCGTTATTTAATTTCAATAATCACCGAAAATTAACCTTAACAAAGGCTCCACTAGCAAAATTATAATATTTCAATATCTCAAAGTCAGTGATTACACAATAGAATAATTGAGTTGTTTCACAATAGAAAAAGAAGTTAATTTATATGCGAAAAAGTGGACGAAAATGAAAAAGAGAGGTGTCGTTTTGTTGACGTAGCCTTGTTAAGGATGATTTCCATTATTTACTGAAATTACGAGGGATTAACTGCAAATAAATGAATAATCATATTGAAATAATGGGTTATACTCATCCAATAGTGAAGAAAACAACAGTTATAAGTTATGCTTACCAGCAAGGAGAGGAAGGAAGAAGTGAGAATAACAGAGTAAGAACTCCATAGTGAATCGGCGAAGATTGCTCCGACGACGGGAAAAAAATTGATAAAGCCACTAGCGATATTGTTGATCTGAGCAGCTTCGATGCTTTTGACGTTGAATTCATTCATCAGAAATACTATCAAGTTTGAATACCATCCTCCTGTTGCTATTGTTACCCCAAACGTGGTTCCTTCATTTCATTAACAGAAAACACGCAACAATTAATAAAGAATATATATCACGTAAAAAAAAAAGTTGAAGAACATAAATGATAACCTAGGACGAAAGGAGAGGTGATCCACCCTCCTTTGCCGGAGATGTCGATTGAAGCTTCTGAATCATCGTCGGTGGTTTTACGAATCTTGTTTTCCGGCGGAGTTGACTCCATTTTCACTGCGACAAAGGAGACTACAATACTCGACTTCAAATCTCCTTAATCATGAGCTAGCCATTTATGTACATGTACATCCCACACATGTTTCTCTCTCGTAAATATAAACTATATATTATTGATATTATCATTATGAGTTATACACTACTAACTCATCAATCAATGTAGCTTCAGTGATTGATAACCAGCTGTCAGTTTTTAATATGGATGATGATTAAGTTATTATATAAATAAATTGAGCTATCAATTCAGTTTCGTTAATCCATGAATACAAACTCGATTTAAACATATAGATTAATTCGACTTGAATAACAATTTTAGTAAAACAACTTGAATTGTTTAGGAAAAAAAAATGGAGATTTTGAGTCTATATAATAACTTAAGGTTAGTGGAATGCTTCGCAAATTTTCAAATATACATTAACACATATAGTAACAAGCAATATGATTTGAAAGTGGTCTAATATCTATGAACTTTACCTGTAGGATGGCTTTTGTACGTACGTCTTCACATTAATAATTATAACTCAGATCTGAGAAAGATGGTATATTTAACCCTATCTATTTTCTTATTTCTAAACAATTATGATTTGTTGAAACATATCAATCATACTCGAGTTGTCTCATTATTGGGCTGGGACTCCTTTTTCTTATTTCTAAAGAGAAGTGTTATTTACGTCCAGTATTTGTCTCCATCATTGTCAGTGATTTGTTTTAAAAATGTCGCATCAAACTCAATTGATTAACCTTGGCTTTATTTTACTTTAAAGGAAGATTAAGACTTTTCTTATGATCTTTGTTAATTTATAGTGGTAAACGTTATATATATATATATATACGTGGAAGGTTATACCTCTTATACTAGTGTAAATATTTATGAAATATTCGATCTAAATAAATTAACGTTTTTTTATAAAAAAAATTCACCACTTGTTTTACGTGTTAATCTTAGATGCATGAATAATATAAAATTCATCATCTATTCTGAAGCACGATTAGTATAGACACGGGAAAAAAAAATTATTGCACGAATACTTACATGTTTGCATAGGCATGAGTAATGTACGCCAAATTGTTCAATGTCAACCGTGCTTGCATATTGACACGTGTCTCACGACCGAAGCGTAGAAAAATTGGATAAGGAATACGAGTCGCAAATTCAAATGTCTATGCCCCCTTCGTCAACAATACAATAATCTCGTACCTTAGATATTAATATAAAGTACGTTAGTTTTCGTCAAAAAATCAAACCATGTATTTGAATAGGAATAATAATTATAATATTCTTAACTTTTATCAATTTTAAATAATTAATAATTATAATAATTCATAATAAATATTTATAATAATTAATAATAACTAATTATAATTAACTGATATTAATATTAATCATAATAATAGTTAACTAATATTAATAGATAATCATAGTAATTAATAATAATCATTAGTTATGAGTTGAAAAAAGTATTCAAACTTAATATTATAAAAAATGCGATAAAAAATTAAAAGTAGATGTATATGTATAGTACGACAACTTGCAAGCTTCAACGATCATCAATTTTAGTTTTAGGGCATAAATAAGCCAATCAGGATCTTTTATAACATTGTTACATGTATTTATTTTAAGTAATTAGATGTCCTTTTTTAAACCAACTAATCACGTGAAGGGAATACAAATAATATAGAAGATGCCCTTTTCTAAACCAACCTCTTATTCTATTGGTAACCGGCCTCTAACTTTGAGATGTTTAGATGACTATGTGTACACTCTTTATGATATTTCATTTAAATTATAATTTATTGGTATTTCACTCTTTATGCTAAACACAATACTTTATTTTAATTATAAAGTAGATGTAATTAATTTTCATACTTTTAAATTGTTTTTTTGTTTCAGAAAATAAACAATTGAACATTAATAAAATTATATATAATCGTATGAGACGTAAAACTTCAATTAGTTTTCCAGTTTTAAGATAAAAGAGGTAGATACGAGTCGTAAAACTAAACTGTCGGTTTAGTTTTGCGAACCGTCGGCTTAGGTTTGGTCCAAGTCAAACCTATATCCAAACCGGCTGAGAAAAAATTAACATGTAAGCCGCCGGTTTGCAGGTTTAATGGTTTTAAAAAAAACGGAAGTGAATTAATAAAAAAATAAAAATAAAAGTATAAAACAAATTGGAATTGAAATTTAAAATAACTAAATAAATAAAACAAACTGGAATATAAATTTTTTTAAAAAGAACTTGAACCGGTTTTTCAATTGCACACGTATCCTCTCAAGGTAAGAGGAATCAAAGCTCACATAGTTCTCTTACCTTGACATACATTTTTCGGACTTCCGAGTTTTTTTTTCTTACCCCGCTTACCTTTCGGCCCCGGACTCAGAAGTAGTGCCTCCGTCTTCGGAGTTGGTAACTGATTTTGAGTAATACACCGGGGCATTCTGTTGTTTCCGCTTTGCGCCCTTATCCAATCTTGAATACAAACTTGCATCTCCAACTTATCGGGCTTCAGTTGAGTTCTCTTGTAACCGAGTATGTTTCCTGCCTTGGATAAATGCTTGCTCAACAACAACCGTTGATGCATGCACGGCCATGAATTGTTGTACAAATCTCACTAATTTTGGATATTTGGGGCTAATTTCTTCCACCAATCCAAAATATCAAAAGAATCACTATCAAAACTAAAACATGTGTTTAAAAAAACGGCGGTTACAAGATAAATCATGAGAATTTCTTTGTAATATTTTAGCAATTTAATTTTCATTCTATCCATAACATTTACAAGGGTTGGTATATCTAATAATATAGAAAAGCCTCGGAAACGTTTATTACTATCTCTAAAAACCTACAAGAAGTTGGAGTGTAAACGATATTCAAGGCATTAGTTGTAATCACTAAAAACCTTTAAAACATCACAAGTATCAATGCAAGTTTTCCAAACATTTAAGAATTGACCAATGAACGTGTATTGATGCAAACTCTTGTAAGAAAAAACTTTGTAACGAACGGTTTCACTAAGTAATTTGTATGTAGAGTTCCAACGAGTTCCAATGTCTTTCCAAAAAGCAATTGGATGAGCATTATTAGTTAAACATAAATTTTTCCTTTTTTTCCCCCCTCAAATCGGAGTTGTACCAAATATGAGCAATAACGTTGGTGATGGGGTTAACATATTCGCTAAAATCTTAAGTCCATCTTGAACACAAAAGTTTTAAATATGACATGCATATCCTTGATGAGTATAAGAGTTCTCAAATATTGTCCCGCCCCCTCGACCAAACGATTTACGGCGGCGGTGTTTGCGGATGCATTATCAAAAAGTAATGAAAAAACTCGATGTTGTAAATTAAATTCTTGTAAAACCGTTTCTATCAAGCTGCAATGCTTGGCGGATCATGTCTTGCATTGAAATGCCGAAATCCAATAACATATTGATGCAACAACATATTTTTATCAATAAAATGTAAAGTAATACCCTAAAAATGTTTTTGCGATTGTGTACTCCAAATATCACTACAAATAGATACTTGATGCTCAAAAGATATCAAAGTCAAAAAAAAAATTCTTTCTTTCTTTTGCAGGTAAGATTTAGCTACTAATTTAGAAACGGTTTTTCTAAGAGTTGGTCTAAAAGAAGGTTGAAGATATTTAGTGTTATATGCCCTAACTTCTTCACATTCGGAAATACAACAATGAAAAATGCACGAGAAATATATAACATCGCCTAATCCTAAACTTTCTTCACTATGGTTATACATAAATAAAGGAAATTGAGATTGAGAGGAAGAAGTTGCAAACTAGTGGGACAACTATGATTGTCCCCGTGATATCCGCTGATGTTGTATCAACTTTCTACTTCTCGATCTTCTATCTCGCATGTGCATAGGCTTGAACATCTGCAATGTGCACCGAGGAAAGCAAAAAATAGCATAACCCAAGCATCTACACACCTTGGCTCAACATCAACCTTCAGGAGAACACCCAACAACGATTGGGAGAAGCTAAGACGACAACTATGAGGAATGTTTTTCACCGTAGAGTTAGGAACACACATAACCCTCTCCAACAGATTTGTATCAAACACAATACCCCCACCATCAGCCATGCACAACCTGATCTCCAACAATCGACCCTGAGATTCCATAACCGGTCTCGAGATACCAACAATGTATCCACCATCTTCACCAAAAACAAAAACATAACCATCAGGGTGACGACATTCACGAATCAAAGCCTGAAGACCCATACATCGACCATACAACCACATCTTGAGAACGGTCAACACCTCCACAACTGCCACAAGAACATCCAAGTCACACTCAAGGATGCCCCGAACCTCATTCTCGCGTTCAACTACACAAAGTTGTTGTCGTTTCAGATGACTTATCAAGCAAGAGAAACCTCTACTTCCCTCTCTACCATCACCACACCCGTGAAATGATCTAAGCGGGCAATGAAGGGAGCCATTGCCCTCCGCCGACATTTGAAACATCACCTCACCTTCGGATCAAATCTCATACATTCTATAGCGGCAATTCATCGAGCAGTTGGAATATAAGCAACAAATTGCTTCTTGAACCATAACCACAAAAATTTCCAAATCAACAATGAAATTATTCATAATTTCATTGTCATAACTACACTCAGGTTGTAAGGTACGTAGACCCTGTCGCTCACCGGTTGAGATTTAACACCAAATGCCACCGCCCACCTGTCTGTTTTTGGTTGCTTACAACAACGGTGCTTTAAATTGATCAATCTTTTTGAACACCGGATAGGTTTCTTCTCAATTATGAGCATCCAAAGTCACGGCAATCACATGCACTGACGCAATTCTCATATGCTTCACTTCAGTCGCTATCCTTAACTTCTGCTAAACGACGTCTCTCTCTGACATTCTCTGTTGCCGCTCTTCCTTCACCGAACAATTCTTATTCTCAACCCGTCGATCCCCGCCATTTTGATTTGGAATTCGGAGTCAAAACGAAAAGCAGAATTGAATCGCCCCTGGGTTTCCAGCTTTGAAATTCCAACTTTCCATCATATTCTATCCTAATAGATGATAAAACTTACACCAATTTTATCGTTTAGTTGAACTTTGGCGGGTTTTATAAGTTTTGAACAACTCTACACTATAACACATCCTGCAAAGTTTTTCCTCTTTTATTTATTTCATCCTCGTTCCTTTCATTTTAATTGATTTATTTGAGTTATTCATATCAAAATGAAAGATAACTCTCCATGTGATGGTAATACAAGTAATAAAAACCTTAAAGACAAGAAACATGAAAGCATATATAATCACAAGCATATACAATTCAATGCTATTACATCATCATCCAAACTAATTAAGGCTATTATACTTATAGAACATAGCATATATGACATAATAAACGAAGTTAACAAGTCCATTAACGCAATTGTCCAATAAATGTTATCCACTCTACCATGATTTATATCATCTGGTAGCCATGACGTCGTCTGCTGTATAAGGCTAACAAACACCGCACTAAGATAAAATGCTATTGCAATACGCAATGATACAATTGCTGCTGACGTGCTCCTTAGAGAAGCCGGAAACTCTTGGTAATGCAACGCAACTTCCCCCGGAAATTGAAATGCCTCTCCAACACAATTATCGAAAGTGGCAAAACCAACCACAAAGCCGACAAGGGAGCGACAAAACCCGATTGATCCAACAAGCTATCGTTCTTGAGCAAACTGAGGCGTTTTCTTTCAATCAATCGGCGAATACTACCATGCCAAGTACGTTACAAAAATGACCAATTCCTATACGTTGTAGCGGTCTAAGGCTTTTCCGGTCACTCTTTTCCATATTGGAAAGATGAGACGCTCAAGTGAAGCAATAGTGATAGCTGCGACAAAGAGAGCGAAAACTATAAATGTCCCTGCCGTACCTTGAAATCTCTACCATGTGCCTATCCATAACTAGAGCTTGAAGGACTATCACGCTCAAATGGATACCTAGTGGAACACTGTAAAAAATCCCTGATGCCCAAAAATTGGAAGTACTTTGATGAGCTTTTTGAGGTCTTCCACCTCTTCCACACCACATAATCTCCATGATTTGCCCTTTGCTGCTCGAGCTTCTTCTTCGGTGTCATTCTCTTCTCGCATGGCAGCTCTATTAAGAAACCTACAACAATGATGTTGATATGTAACACAATATGTTGTGAGGTTAATATATAAGTTCATGAGTTACTCCTCTTATTATGAATTGGTTTTAGGAATATTCCGTGTGTGCTTATGTGTGTATCACTGGACGTGTGTCCTCCCCATTTGAAGACTGAAGTCCCAGAGACGGATAAAAAGATAAAATTTAACAAATGATAATCAAGCATGCACACATAAAATTATGACTTATAATTATACATTTCCTACGTAAGAGAAGGTGTTGAACATTATATCTTGTTTTAGATCTAAAGCAACAACTATCAAACGTAAGACTATAACGTGTAGGACCTACACATAAAATTTTGAAGTCCGGTCTATTTACAATATAAAAAAACACAACAAATTCAAGGCTTTGTTCTTAAGAACAAATTGCTATGCACCGGCTACGAATCGGGTGTGATAACTTGCATAGCACAACCTATATATTCAGCGTACGTGATACTGTACTTCATCGTAAGTTTACAGCAAGAGTCTGGCTATCTCATGTTATAATTTGTGTACCATAATTCCAACTTATCATGCACCAATTATTTAATATGTTCAAATTGGCATAATATCCATAAACCCTAAAAGAAAGACAACAAAGTCTTTAATTGAGATTGATCACTTACCTTAGGGTTTTCTTGGTGGTCCATACTGTACTTTTTGGAGTCCATACTATTATAATAATAGGCATCCATACTTTGATGATCTTCTAATGGCAATATCATCTTGAGCTTCCGAATTGAAGCAACCAAAACCCTTGCTATGCTAGTGAAAGGCTTCCTTGAGGCATTATCCTCTTATAGAAAGGTGTTCCAATAAGAAAAAGTACAATGGCAATGACATTTGCAGCAATGCTTATCAGAAAACCTAGTGTCCAACTCACAATTATCCAAA
>NCTC01003638.1:18371-58235 GCA_002319775.1 Fagopyrum tataricum | reverse complement strand
GAAGGCTCTTCCTCGGCGGTGTTGCTGGCGGCGGCGTGGCGTTCTCCGGAGCTCGAGCAGCCTGAACGCAGGGGGTATCCCGGCCAAGAAAAGGAGGGTGAGAGGCGCCAGTTGGTGGCTTTCCGCGGTGCTCCAAGGGCTCGGGACGTAGGGAGGAAGAAGTGACGACGGTGGTGGACAGGCGGCTAGGCACGGTGGTGTGAGCGAGAGGCTGCGTGAGGGAGGCAAGGGAGAGAAGAGGGAGAGAGAGATGAGTGAGTAAGGGCCGGATGGAGTGAAGGCATGCCGAGAGGGAGAGGGAAAAGGGAGGCCGGACCGAGGGGTCGGCCTGTGCAGCACGCCAGGTCCGGACCGAGGGGTCGGCTGCAAGCCCTGCTCCCTTGCAGGCCTAGGCGTAGGCTGGGCGGGCGGCACGTGCAGGCTGGCGTGGGAAGAGACAAAGCGCCGCGGGTGATCCCGCGAGGCTGGGCGATGATCTCGGCCGAGATAGGCAGGCCGAGATTCCCCAAAGAAGAAGGAAAAGAGAAAAGAAATGAAAGGGCGGGATCCAACTCGTTAAACTAGTTCCGTAACGGGTGTTACGGGTCGGAATATTTTCCGACATTCTCGTAAAAATAAGTTATGGTTCACGGCTTCTGAATAAAAGTCGGATATTCCCGTAGGATAATTTACGGAAATAGGAACAACACGATATATTTATTTTCTAAAATTTCGGGGCGTTACACAAGCCTCGAAGTGGATGCATTGGAGCAAACATACGTGCATGGGAAAGGGCTAGAAATCAAGTTAAAGGCATGAAGAATGACCAAGGGAACATCTCAAGCGAGATCACGACCATAAACATTCATCTCGGGCCGTGATCCAAGTTTCCGTTGATTATCTCGGTCAGCATCTCGACCTAGATTCTTCACAATACAGACCGAGATTTTCCAGACGCTGAAGAAATTGAAGTTAGATCCAAAATCCCGGATCCGACAGACCGAGATCTTGACCGAGATCAATGTATTTGGACCGAGATCATTACCGAGATCAGTGTATTTAGACCGAGATTTCTTCCCTGAGCGTCATATTTTGTTTATGGACTTTTTCCTTTTCGGCCCAACGTCTTTTAGCAGGGGTTTGTGTATAAAAGGAAACTCTGTATTCATTCCAAAAGGTGTTCGATTTGACTGGGTGTCGCCCATAAGTTACCCTAGAAGGGGGAGCCATCTCCTACCCTACCGTTCTTCTTCAACCTTTGTTCTTCGGAGTTTAGATTAGTTTAGATTAAATATTCGCACTTTCGCATTCAGATTTGTTCGAAGACATCGTTGAATTCAAGATTTCATTCATTCAATTCAAAGTTGAGTTCTAAACAAAGTGCATAAAGGAACAATCTAAGCTACGATTAGCATCTGACTTACATATTAACTTAAACATGAGGCCTAGTCTTCTAATCTGTTTTTAACCTTCTATATGCTTACTATCATGCTTTTATAGTCACATAAATTCTCGGCATTATAATGATACAAATATTACATAGTTTTGGATTGAGATTTTCACCCTAATCCCTAGTGTAGGACTGCTCACTCATGTTGAGTGATGATGCAAACACAACAATCTAACAGTTAATAAAGGTATCCATAGAATCGAGAGAGATAGAGAGAGAGAGATAGATGATTATCTAAAAACTAAGAGAGAATTGAATTACCAAATAAGTATGGAAAGTAGCAATAGATCTAATTTGTACTTGTCACAATTCAACCCCAACTCGGCACAAACTCTTTCAACTCGGCCAGAATTTGAATTAACTCGGCCAACTTGGCCTCTAAACTAAGGAGACTTGGCTCCAAGAATGATAGAGAAGTAAGAGAGAATTTTGGAGTGGTGGATTAGTATCTTTTACAATGCAGCTAAGCCTCTTTTAATAGGCTGAGAATGAAAGGAATTAGGCACGGATCGCTGCCAGGAAGTGGCACGGACTGCAACCATTAGCACCAAGAGAATCTTGTAACCGTCTTCACGTGACGAATTGGTTGTAACAGTACTACACATCAATCGAGTCGACCTTGAAGTGATTCGGCTCACGTTTTTAAGTAAGTTGGTGATACTGTTGTCTTCTTGAGTCGAGTGGGTTGCCTAACTCGACCGCCACTCGAGCGACGCTTGACATGTCTTCAACCTAGGCACGATGTCTTCTTCTTGGGAGAGCAAAAGTCTTCAAACCCGAGTCGATTCGTCCTTCTTTGTGCGAGTGAAGGGGGTCTTCAATAGGGTTGCACACGCAACTCGACCTTTTGGACTTGCATCTCGGAATGATATTTTGTCATTCCTTCTTCTATTGTAATGCTCCGGAGATTTTCTTTCCTTCTTCCATCCTTGATTCTAGCTTTGATGAAGAGAGGGTTTTTTTCTTGAGTCATTGTATGTCCATTTATGCTCCATTTTGACCTAAAATAACCTAAGCACAAGAGCAAATAGGAGAAGACATTCTTTGATGCAAATAAGCTCTCGCAAAGAATTAAATGCCTAAACCCATGCATGTATATTAAAACACATGAAAACAACACTACAAAAGATAGCATAAAAACATGCTATCAATAGACATCTATACTTGCAAAGTTGATAACATGAATTATCGACCTAGTTTAGTAGAGCATATAGTTAGTTTTACCTTTTCCGCATGCATGTTTTAGCCTTAGTTTGTGTTCTTTATACTTGTTTAGTGCAACTTTGCGAGTATAGATGTCTACACACACTTTTGGTGTCTTTGTAGGTATTTTGGCGTGTTTTGGAGCTAAAACGATGCATTTGAGGATCAAGCCTCGGGATGGACGCTTTAGAGCGATCTCGCAGGCACGAGAAAGGAGGAAAAGACGAGCCAAGACGAAACACACGAGATTAGAGCAATCTCGGTCGAGATCCACATGATCTCGGCCGAGATCCCAGCTATCTCGGCCGAGATCCGAGTCATCTCGGCCGAGACTCCCTATTTCGGTTGGGTTGAAAAGTTTCTGTCGACAGATCTCGGTCTCCATCTCGGTCCCAATCTCAGCCGAGATTTGTGCCATCTCGGCCGAAATTTTTCATACTTGACCGAGATGATCCGACCGAGATTTACTCAATGCTGGATCACGAAGCCAATCTCGGCCCCAAGGTTCAAAAATCTCGGTCACCGACCGAGATTTCCGACCGAGATTTCAGTGCGCCGATTTAATTCGTTCTTTTCGGATCTGTTTTGGCCCGGCCCGTTCTGTGGAAGATTACGAGGTATAAAAGGAAAGCCCTAAATAATTTCCGGGTTCCGCTTCATTCTATTTCTCGAGCTCATATCGAGAGAGCCGCTTCTCTTCTTCTTTTCCCTTTGTCCTACACCATTGTTGACCAATGTTGAACTTCATTGAGTTTGGAGGAACTTAGCGATACTGAGAATTTGTCGTTTTGCTAATTTCTCATTATTAAAGCTGAGTATCTTCTTTATTCTCTCTTTTAGTTCTTATTTTATGCATTCTTCCATTGAATTGATTGAATTGATGATTGCTTTTGATATGTTGATTGTTGGCTAGAACCATTGTGGTTCCAAGGTGAATAGGGATTTGTTTATACCCGGACTATGATGGAATAGTGTTTTATGCTTGGTTGAATAGCTTTGAAATCCTAGTGGTTGGCTTGTTCTTGAACCTTGTTAGAATCCTTCTAGCTAGTAACCTAAGTTGGAATTGAGACTTACCCGGTGATATTCCGCTTAGATACATGAGTGATTGACCATCGGTAATAGATGTGAAAACCTCTATTGGGTTGAGTGTGCTTAGACTCCTTCCTAAGTAGGGTAATACCTGAGACTTACCCGGTAATGGTTTACCTTTCTCTTAGTTTGTAGTCTGGTTTGTTTAGAATTTATTACCTCTCTACCTTGAGACTTACCCGGTAATAGGTGGTTGGTTTGGAACTAGATAGTCTTGAGACTTGCCCGGTAATAGACTGTCAGCTTAGAAACGTTCTTCCATGAAGTTTGTTAACCATAGATCCTTTGAGAGTTGTCCTAAGTCCGTGCGTATAAATAATGACCTTGAATCCTTGAAATCCGCGTTCCCTTTTATTGATCAATCTTTCGTTCGTTTGTGTTACTTAGTTTTCAATCAAATCCGATATTTGATTGCGAACTCTACAAAATCCTTCAAACCTTGTTGATCTTTCTTCCCTACTTTTCAAACCTCATTATTTTACTTTGATTTACTCTATCTTTGATCACATTCACATTTCAAACACTTGGTCCCTGAGATCGACCTTGAAATACTTATCCTTACTGTGATTGACCCGTACACTGTGGGTTCGCTACAATTTGGGTGTTTATTTCTTGTTTTACAAATTTAAAACATACCGTGGTTTTTACTGACCTATGAGCTTTTATCATTATTGATAAAGGTTTATAGGGGTGTTAAAACAACGAACAAGTTTTTGGGGCTGTTGCCGGGGACTAAGTCATTTGATTTGTTTTGTGATTTCTTATAGTGTAAGTCTTTCTTTTACTTTTGATCTCGCTTTTTGTTTTGTTTTTGAAATTTTCAGGACTTTAGGTATCCTTCACAGTGTATGCGAAGAACTCGGGGTTCGAAAGAACTAGTTCCGTGCGATCCCGAACTTGAAAGAACACTGCGAGAAAGACTAAGAGCCCGGAAAGCTTCTAAAATGGCCGAAAACAGAGATTACGAAGCTGAACTTAGAGATGCTTTAGAGCAACTAGAAGCTGAGAGACGGACTGCTAGAGAGAGAGAGGAAACTACTGAGAGGGAAATGGTTGCAATGAGAACTCAAATGGAAGAGATAGCCAGAGCCATGAACCAGAGGCAAGCCGTAGCTCCAGCTCCAGCTCCAGTGCAACAAGTAATTCCAGCACCACAATTAGCTCCAGTGCCTACTTGAGTTGAAGCTCCCCCATAAGCTCCACCTCCTGCTCCTCTCAGACATGTCCTTTACCAGCCTTTTGTGGAAGTTCCACAAACACTTGGACAGAGAATGAATCCTACCCAAAGAGTTAACCGTCCTGGAGTTAACTTTGGAGATCCCGCAAACCACGAGCATGAGCTTCGACTGCAAGTAATACAGATGATTTGCCAGAATCAGTTTGGAGGGACAGAGACAAAATCTCCTCACCAACACATGAATAACTACGAGACTCTTATGGATGCGGTAAGTCCAGCCCGTATGGAAGGTATAATCATAAGATAAGGGTTTTTTTTATTTCTCTCTTAAGGATAAAGCTTTAGCTTGGTATCAAACAATACCATATGGGCGGATTAACACATGGGAAGAGATGGTATCTGAATTCCTCACCAAAATTTTCCCACCTCACAAGACTACTGAACTTAGAGGGAAGATAAATACCTTTGTAACGAAAGATAAGGAGAGTTTGTATAAGTCTTGGGAGAGGTTCATTGACCTTACGCTGGAATGTCCTCATCATGGGATCTCTAAGATTGAATTGCTAGAGATTTATTACAAGGGACTTGATGAAGATACTCAATTCAAGTTGCAATCACTTTATGGAGGTACTTTTATGGAAAAAACTGCGGATGAAGCTTGGGAATTCATTACGAAGCAAGCCAAGACTATTGAAAAGCATTCTCACAGGAAAGTTGAAGAGAGAAGGACTAGACCCGTAGTCTATGAGGTAAATGAAAGCACTCTTAATGATTCAAGGTTAGATGTTTTACAAGTTGAACTTAAATCTTTGAAAAAATTAACTACATCTAACTTGAAAGCTCACCAAGCCGAAGTGGAGGTAGCATCCAAGGAAGAGGATGCGAATTACATGGGTAAAGGTAGCTTCCAGGGAGGTTATAATAACCACAGAGGTCATAATAACAATTATAATAGGAATAATCAGGAAAATAACTACAAGCCTAACCATAATCATCTTGGTTTTTCTTATTCTAATCTTGAGGGTGCTTTGAACCCTCAAGCTTTTTCTAGCAATGCAGGCCAGCCGTCCAAGCCAGCTGAACCCGCTCAACCAAAGGATAGAGTTGAAGCAATGTTTGAGCAATTGATGGCTAAGATGGGTAATTTGGAGAGTACGGTCACTAGTGTAACCAAAGCCCAAAAGGTTTTGGAAACTCAAGTATTCAAGAAGGCCGAAGACACTCAAAGAGATCCAGGAAGACTTCCTAGAAAGACTGAAAATAATCCAAGGGGGCAAGTCATGGCAATCACTACAAGAAGTGGATTTGAAACAAATGATCCACAACCAAAGGTTTTGGATAAAGGAAAGCAACTTTTGGAAGAGGAGCCTAAGGAAAAGAGAATGTCTACATCCCTCCTCCTCCATACAAGCCACCACTTCCTTTTCCTAAATTCCGTGCTAGAGCTCAATTGGACAAGCACTTTGGTAAGTTCCTTGACCTTTTAAATAAATTGCATATTAACATCCCTTTTGTTGATGCTATTCTAGGGATGCCTGCCTATGGAAAGTTCTTGAAGGAAATCCTCTCCAACAAGAGGAAGCTAGAGGAATATGGAGAAGTTAGAATTACCCGAAGATCTACTGACCTCATCCAGAGGAACAGTGGAAAGATGCCACCAAAATTGAGCGATCCCGGATCTTTCTGTGTCCTAATCAAAATTGGAGATGGAACGTACAAAGCACTTTGCGATCTTGGAGCTAGTGTAAGCATTATCCCACTCGTTTTATGCAGGAAGGTTGGACTTGGAGAACCAAAGCCGGTGAAGATGACTATTTGCATGGCAGACAGAACCACCACACGTCCTGTGGGTATCATTGAGGATGTTCCAATCCAATTAGAGAAGTTCTTTTTTATCCCTATTGACTTTGTTGTTCTTGATATTCTTGCTGATTGTCCTGTTCCTATCATTTTAGGGAGACCTTTTCTTGCTACCTCTGGATGTTTAGTTGATTGTAGGGGTGCTACCCTTACATTTAGAATTGACGAGGAAGTTGTACAATTTAAGCTCCCTCCTTTGATTAAGGGACCCTTGTTTGAAGAGGATATGTACAACATCCTAGCGGATGATGAAGATGATTGTGAGATTATAAATTCAATTCTATGTTCTGACCCTCTTGAGCAAGTTTTGACCATGAGCATCATGACAGCAGAGCCAAAAGATGAACTGTTTGAAGAAGTCCGATCTTTGAGTCTACTCCCCATCAACGAGGAATCAAGATTCGAAGAATTGACAGAGATAGAGGGCATCTCGGCCGAGATCCAAGCCATCTCGGCCGAGATCCTTCAACAGAAAGTTTCAGTTTCAGAAGATCAGGGCATCTCGTCCGAGACCGAAAAATCTCGGCCGAGATTCACCCTATGTCGGCCGAGATTCACCTCATCTCGGCCGAGAGTCGCATCAGCTCGGGCCGAGATCCTTCATCTCCACCGGGAAGAGTTGGCCGAGATTTCTGAAGAAGAACCGGAGCCTCCTAAGGTCGAGATGAAGCCTCTTCCGACACACCTAAGGTACGCCTTTCTTGGTTCTGACTCATCTTATCCCGTCATTGTTAGTGCTAGCTTGAATGAACTTGAACTTGAGAAGTTATTGAAAGAGCTTAGGATGCATAGAAAAGCTTTGGGCTACACTATAGATGACCTCATATGGATTAATCATTCTATGTGCATGCATAGGATCTTGTTAGATGATGGACATAGGCCTTCTAGAGAACCTCAAAGGAGATTGAATCCTAACATGAAAGAGGTAGTTAAGAAGGAGATCCTTAAGTTGCTTGATGCGGGAATTATATTCCCTATCTCGGATAGTAAGTGGGTTAGTCCGGTACATGTTGTACCTAAGAAGGGTGGGATGACTGTCATAACCAATGAAAATAATGAATTGATCCCGACTAGGACTGTGACAGGATGGAGGATGTGCATTGATTATAAGAAGTTGAATCATGCTACTAGGAAAGATCACTTTCCTTTACCCTTCATTGACCAAATGTTAGAAAGGCTAGCCCAACACTCTTACTTTTGCTACCTAGATGGGTATAGTGGTTTTTTCCAGATCCCCATCCATCCGGATGACCAAGAGAAAACCATTTTTACTTGTCCTTGGGGTACCTTTGCATATAAGAGAATGCCTTTCGGTTTATGTAATGCTCCTGCTACTTTCCAAAGATGCATGATGTCTATTTTTCTGAATATATTGAAAACATCATGGAAGTCTTTATGGATGATTTTTCTGTTTATGGATCCTCTTTTGATGAATGTTTGGCTAACCTGTCTTTAGTCTTACAAAGATGTGAGGATTGTAATCTTGTTCTCAATTGGGAGAAATGCCATTTCATGGTTAGGGAAGGTATTGTGTTAGGTCACTGGATATCTAACCGTGGAATTGAGGTTGATAAGGCCAAGATTGAGACTTATGAGAAGCTACCTCCACCATCATCAGTCAAAAGGGTAAGGAGTTTTCTAGGACATGACGGTTTTTACCGGAGATTTATGAAAGATTTCTCTAAAATTGCTATACCTTTGACTAACCTACTAATCAAGGATGTTCAGTTTGTTTTCTCGAAGGAATGCCTTGATGCTTTTTATAGGTTGAAGGAAGCTCTCATCACTGCTCCTATCATGCAACCTCCCGATTGGTCTCTTCCATTCGAGGTGATGTGTGATGCAAGCAACTTCGCAGTAGGAGCGGTGCTAGGACAGAAGAAGGAATGACTCACTCATGCTATTTACTATGCTAGCAAGACGCCTGATGGAGCCCAGCTGAATTATGCTCCTAGCCGTCGTCTACGCATTTGAGAAGTTCCGTTCCTATCTTGTAGGAGCCAAGGTGATTGTGTACACGGATCATGATGCGATTCGGTACCTTCTCACCAAGAAGGATGCAAAGCCACGTCTTATCCGATGGATTCTTCTCCTTCAAGAATTTGATTTAGAGATTAGAGATAAGAAGGGGTCCGAAAACTCTGTAGCTGATCATCTTAGCAAATTACCTCCAAAACTTATGGAAGGGGATGACATCCCTATTGACGATGCATTTTGGGATGAGCATCTCCACGTGATGGAGAAAGATATCCTCCAAATTTCAGGTGAAAAGGAACCTTGGTTTGCTGACATTGTTAATTATTTAGTTTGTGGTGAAATTCCTCCAGGTTTATCTCCTTCCCAACGGAAGAAATTCTACAAGGATGTGAGACATTACTATTGGAATGAACCACTATTATTCAAGAGAGGACCCGAGGGAATCCTTAGGAGATGCGTCCCAGACGACGAGATTGAGAGTGTCATCCGACATTGTCATTCATTGCCCTGTGGACGACATGCTAGTGCTCACAAGACTAGTGTCAAGGTATTGCAATCTGGATTCTTTTGGCCTAATCTTTTCAGAGATGTGCAGATAATCGTCACTGCTTGTGATTCATGCCAAAGGACGGGCAACATATCTAGGAGGAATGAGATGCCCTTGAACAACATCCAAGAAGTTGAGATTTTTGATGTATGGGGTGTTGACTTCATGGGACCTTTCCCATCCTCATGCGGGAACCTTTACATTCTTTTAGCGGTTGATTATGTATCAAGATGGGTTGAAGCTATAGCTTCACCCACAAATGACGCTAAAGTTGTGATTAAAATTTTCAACTGAACTATCTTCCCTAGATTTGGCACACCACGTGTCATTATTAGTGATGGAGGGAAGCATTTCACAGCCAGGAACTTTGAGACACTTATGTCCAAGTATGGGGTAACTCACAAGGTTACAACCCCATATCATCCCCAAACTAGTGGCCAAGTGGAAATCTCGAATAGAGAAATCAAGGGGATCCTAGAGAAGACAATGTCTCGCTCAAGGAAAGATTGGGCAATGAAGCTTGATGATGCACTCTGGCAATATAGGACAGCATACAAGACTCCCATAGGTACTACTCCTTATCAACTTGTTTATGGGAAATCCTGTCATTTGCTTGTAGAGTTAGAGCATAGAGCATATTGGGCCGTGAAATGGCTAAACTTTGATATAAAAGAAGCCGGAGAAAAGAGGTTGTTGGACATCAACGAGCTGGAGGAGATCCGGATGAATGCATATGAGAATGCACGGATCTACAAGGAAAGAACAAAGAAGTGGCATGACAAGCACATATTGCCAAATAACTTCAAAGAAGATGATCTTGTTCTTCTCTTTAATTCTAGGCTCCGACTTTTTCCAGGAAAGTTAAGGTCACGATGGACGGGCCCTTATGTTGTGAAGAAGATTTTTCCCCACGGAGCTGTCGAAGTATGGGGTGAAAACTCCGGTATTTTTAAAGTGAATGGACATAGGTTGAACAGGTATACACTGGAACTTCCGGTGGAAAACCTTTCATCTATCCATCTCACTTGACGCTTTAAAGGAGTTAGGTCCGGCTAGAGACCTTAAACCAAGCGCTTCTCGGGAGGCAACCCGAAGTAAGAGTCTTTTCGTCTTTTTGTTTTTATTTTTGCTTTTTGCTTTTGCGTTTTTGCGCATTCTTGTTGTGTCTTTGCAGGACCTAGGTGTCGTGGTAAAAAAGGATACGGGAAGCAGCACTCGGAACGAGCTTAAGGCGAGGAAATTGCTATGAAAGACGAGAAACAAAGTAAGTCGAGGAAGAAACACGCCGGATGCCTTCTTCATTCTTACATTGTGAGTATTGTTTTTACTTCATATTTATTATTCATGTAACGCCCGGAATTTTATTAATTTTATTCCGGACTTAGAGCGCCTTGTAGTTTATCCCGTAGTCCCGAGATGCCGAGTGCCGGGATTTATTCCTAAGAAAATCCCGAGCCGAATCGTCGTTTTGCCCTTTTTCCCGCGTTCCGACCTTTCGTTCCGAGTCGAAGTGACAAGGGGTCATTTCCGACCCCTCGTTTCGGGCAAAAGAGGACAAGACAGCTGTTGTCCCCTCACTTTGCAGCCCTTGTCCCCCTCTCTCTCCCCTCCCTTTCTCTTTCACGTTCATTTCTTTCCCTCTTCCTCCCATGGCTCCATCTTTGCTCCTTTCTCTTCTCTTCTTCCATTTTGTGTGGAGATCTTGTTGTGGACAGCTTGGAGAGGCATTCCAGATCTGTGGTAAGCTCCTTCCTCTCCCTTACCTCTCTTCTTTGGCTGATCATCCTATCTTCTTTCCTCCTCTTCATCCATGGCCATGGATGAAGCTTTGAGAGGTTTTCACTCAAGTCCCTTGCATGCTTGTGATCTTAGCTCGATTAGGTCGACGAGAGGTGCCTAAGACCAGTGGTGGGTGTTTGGAGAAGATCCAGCAAGAGAAGAAGCACTTGGGAGCCAAGGCTCCTTGTTCCGCGGGGGCGGCCCCTGTGTCCGCAGGGGGCGCCGGCTTGACTCCACGCCTGCGGTTTCGGAAACAGTAGGTCCCTCCTCTCCTTTCCTCTTCGTTCCTTCCTTAGTATTGATGTTGGATCTTGTTAGTAGCATGCCTAGGATGGATCTAGAGTAGCTTGGAATGCCACTTAGTGGTTGTGAACCTAGGAGCCCTTAAGGCTCGATGTAAGTGATGGATATGAGCATGTGAGCATGATGGACCATCTAGGCTAGCTTGTGCCTCTTTGGTTGAGGATTACTATCTTGTGGAATTATGGACTGTTGTGGGTTGTTGCATGTGTTAAGAGTGTGATGAGTACTTGGGACCTAGGATGCGTTTCCTAGTTTGAGGGTTAGGTGATCTTGCGTAGATCACTAGAGTGAAGTCTAAGACTTCTTGAGTGTGAGTATGTATTGATATGCATATCTTTTGTGAGCAGGTTGTGGGCTTCCTCCTTAAGGAAGCAAGAGTGTGGTTGACTTGGGTTTGGTGACGAGGTAAGTCTCCGGACTTACTTAGCTCGTATTTTATGTATTAGCATTGATGTGTGTTTGGTGGTGTGTGTTTATGTTCTTGTATAACATTAAAACCGGTAATTAGGACCACCGACCTTATATATATGTTTTGGCTCAAGTGTATGATAACGGGCGGTGACCTCTTGCCTAGGCTCTGCGTGAAGTCTAGGGGATCCCGGCGACGAATCCGGCGGGTATACGGGCGGATGCATCTGCACCATTCCTTGCCGGTAAGGGACCGAGGCGAGACCACTGGGGTCTCGTGTCACAACAGAAGTTGACTTAGAATGGAATACGACTTAATAATGAAAGATAATAAACCGGACTTGTGTGATTTATGTTTTGTGTATGGATGTGTTTGTGCCTTCACCGCTTTTCTAATACTTAGAATATTAGCTAACGGTTTTAAACCGTTTGTGTAGATGACTTGCAGGTTAGGGATGCCGCCGAGTGAGGCGGAGGAGTGGACAGCCGGGGTCTCCGTACATTATAGGACGGGGATGTTTTTGGGTTATGTTTTCGTATTGTGGTTTATGTTGTACGGTTTAAGTTTCGTATTAGAGTTGTGTTGTTTTGAGGACTCGGCTGAGTTTCCAAGTTGTAGTTTCTTACATTTTGGTTTCCGCATACATTAAAAACGTTTTGAGTTTTCGCCTCTATTTGTGCCTTGTTGGAAGGTCCGGTGAAATTGTTGTCAAGCTAAGGGTCGGGACCCATTGTGAGGTCTCGCCCGTAGCATCCCGAGTCCCGCGGATTTGGGGTGTTACAATTCACATTAGGGATAATGTGAGATTTAAGTATGGGGTAGGATGCTTGCAATACCTTTAGCATGTTTCTTTTATTTGTATTGTATTTTATATGAAAATCCAAAAAAATCAGAAAATTTCAAAAAAAAAATAAAATAATTGTGCTTCTAGGATTGATGTGACCTTAATGAGGATATTGTGTATGTTCATTTGGCTATCGATGTTTATTTTGAGCTTTAATTGAATTAATGACAATTATGGGATTTGAATACCTTGTTTGTAATCTATATGATTTATTTGGATTACCTTGTTTAATTGAATTGATCTTGAAAAGTTGAAGCTATATGATGAGTTCTTTACATTGCACAGAAATGATTTAGGCAATTCGAATTCTTCTTCTTCTCTTCTTTACCATTTTCAGCACCTCAAACATTGAATTTATTTGCCCCTTATGACCCATCCGGAAATTAGGAAAGTCTAGTTTGAAGGTGTATGTTTAATTGTGAAAAGTGAATTATGTGCAATATGTGAAGAAGTTGTTTGATTTGTGATATGTGAATTGAAAGCAAAAACTTTCTATGGGTTTTGTTGGCTATGAAGATGAGTAACTCGGCACCATTCACATAATCGGGTGTTTGTGTCTTGCCAAAGTCGGATTAGTTTTAAAAACATTACCTAGAGTTGATTTGGTATGTGCACTTTGGTGTAAGGTACGTGAAGGAAACTGAACACCAAGATTTCGGCTATTGTGCACCTATGTCTTTCACTCAAAAGAAAAAGAAAAAGAAAAATATGCAAGAAAAAAAGGATGTATGTCGAGAAAGAAGAAAGAAAAGAAAAATGTTGTGTTGTCCTCTTTCCCGGATTTCCACCACATGACCTATACACATCCAACCTTTATCACGTTTCTTGGCCTTTAATTGTTAAGTCCTATTCATCTTTGCATACATGTAATTGACTTCATGGCCTAAACTTGGATTTTTCATGAATTTTAAACATTGGTAGTTTAAATGATGATTTTGGATTCCTTGCAAGGTGTGATTATCCTATATCTTGCCTTACTTACTTGACCTAAATCGAAATATGTCTTTAGCCTTGTGACTACACTTAAGTGATCATGAATAGAAGCACTACCAAAAAGAGTTTTTGTTTTTTGTTTAGCATAGATGATTCATGCTATCTTGCCTTGAATTTATTATTTTCTTGGGGACAAGCAAAGATAAGTATGGGGTATTTTGATAACATGAATTATCGACCTAGTTTAGTAGAGCATATAGTTAGTTTTCCTTTTCCCGCATGCATGTTTTAGCCTTAAGTTGTGTTCTTTATACTTGTTTAATGCAACTTTGCGAGTATAGATGTCTACACACACTTTTGGTGTCTTTGTACGTATTTTGGCGTGTTTTGGAGCTAAAACGATGCATTTGAGGATCAGGCCTCGGAATGGACGCTTAGGAGCGATCACGCAGGCACGGGAAAGGAGGAAAAGACGAGCCAAGACGAAACGCACGAGATTGGAGCAATCTCGGTCGAGATCCACATGATCTCGGCCGAGATCCGAGCCATCTCGGCCGAGATCCGAGAAATCTCGGCCGAGATCTGAGCCACCTCGACCGAGACCCCATATCAGAAGTTTATGTCGATGCATCTCGGTCCCCATCTCGGTCCCGATCTCGGCCGAGATTTGTTCCATCTCGGCCTAGATTTTTCACATTTGACCGAGATTTCGTCAACGCTGGATCACGAAGCCAATCTCGGCCCCGACATTCAAAATTCTCGGTCATCGACCGAGATCCCTGTTTGCCGATTTATTTCATTAATTTTCGGATATGTTTTAGGGCAGCCCGTTGAAGGATATAAAAGGAAAGCCCTAAATGATTTCCGGGGGGTTCCCATTTCATTCTAATTTCGAGCTCCTTTGGAGAGAGCTTTTTCCCCTTCTTCTTCTCCCTTTGCCCTACACCATTGTTGGCCATTGTTGAACTTGATTGAGCTTGGAGGAACTTCGCGAATATTTGGGAATTTGACATTTTGCTAGTTTCCTATCAATAAAGCTGAGTTTCTTCTTTAATCTCTATTTTAGTTCTTGTTTATGCATTCTCTCTTGAATTGATTGAATTGATAATTGCTTCTTCCATTGAATTGATTGGATTGAAGATTACTTTTGAAATGTTGATTGTTGGCTAGAACCGTTGTGGATCCAAGGTGAATTGGAATTTGTTTATACCCGGACTATGATGGAATAGAGCTTTATGCTTGGTTTGAATAGCTTTAAAATCCTAATGGTTGGCTTGTTCTTGGACCTAGTTAGAATTCATCTAGCTAGTAACCTAGGCCGGAATTGAGACTTACCCGGTAATATTCCGCTTAGATACTTGAGTGTTCGACCATAGGTAATAGATGTGAAAACCTCTATTTGGTTGAGTGTGCCTAGATTCCGTCCTAAGTAGGGTAATACCTGAGACTTACCCGGTAATGGTTTACCTTTCCCTTAGTTTGGAGTTTGGTTTGTTTAGAATTTCCTACTTCTCTACCTTGAGACTTACCCGGTAATAGGTAATTGGTTTGGAACTAGATAGTCTTGAGACTTACCCAGTAATAGACTGTCATATTAGAAATGTTCTTCCTTGAAGCTGGTTAACCATAGATCCCTTGAGAGATGTCTTGAGTCCGTGCCTATAAACAATGACCTTGAATCCTTGGAATCCGCATTCTCTTTATTGATATACCTTCGTTTGTCTGTTTTACTTAGTTCTCAATCAAATCTGTTATTTGATTGCGAACTCTACAGAAATCCTTCAAAACCCCTTTGATCTTTCTTCCCTTCTTTTCCAACCTCGTTCTTTTATTTTGATTTACGCTATCCGTGATCACATTTGCATTCCAAACATTTAGTCCCTGAGTTCAACCTTGGAATACTTATCCTAACTGTAATTGACCCATACACTGTGGGTTCGCTACAATTTGGGTGTTTATTTCTTGTTTTACAAATTTAAAACATACCGTGGTTTTTACTAACCTGTGAGCTTTTATCATTATTGATAAAAGTATATAGGGGTGTGAAAATAGCGAACAACAAACACCACTCATGCATACATCCAATATAAGGATGGTAGCTAAGTAAGTCCTATGGACTTACCTCAACCTCTGAAGTAGTCTCAACCACGATCAACCATCAACACGGTCCACTCCAAACTGGAGGACAACACTGCCTAATAACAAGGCATAACAATATATCACACTCATATCCATCAAATGGGTCACACCTAGACCCAAGGGATCCATAAGGATCATATCCTAACTCATAAACCTCAAAGCCATAACCGGCATAAACGATATCATACTCATCATCATTCTAACCTCATACACGTACCTAACATGCTACTAACCCGCTCATACTAGGAAAGGAAAGGATCTACCTAACTCTAGGTAGACCCGGGACAAGACACACCTGCGTAACAAGAGAGACGCAGGGGCGGAACAGGCAACCCGCCGGCACGGCAAGGCTCAGCCGCAGGCAACGCAGGCACGGCGCAGGCACGGTGACATAGCTTCCGCAGGGGCGGCGGCTTCCAGGCGCGGGGGCGGAAACAGTGCAGAACGTAGCCCCGTGAGTCCTCTTTCACTCTTCACGTGATCAAGTCACGTCTCTTCCATTCCAAAATCACACACGTGCATATACATACACATACTAACATCAATCTATATCCAATTCATCTAATCCTAAGCTAAGGGAGATGGAATCAAAGAAGAAGAGAAGGAGAAGAAGCAAAGAACTTACCACACTTGTGGTCCTAGGCTGCACAGAAGATCAACACCCAACACAACTAGGTCTCAAGCTCATCACAACATCCAACATCATCATCCTCACAATCTAAACACTTCCAAACTCAAGAACACTCACACACAAGATCAAAGAGGAAGAAGGAGAAGCAAGAAGGACGTATGGTGGCTGGGAAAAGAAGTGAGGAACCCTTGGTCACGAAGCCAAGGTGAGATTAAGAAGGAAAGGTAAAGTATGGTCAACAAGTCAACAAAACCGGGAACCCGCTGGGGCGGCACACAAGCCCGCGGGGGCGGTTAAGATCAAATCTCGGCTAAGGCAAACTCGGTCCAAAAGACTAAGGCTCTTACACTTACAGACCATGGAGGTTGTTTTTAAAGATTTCTTGGTGTTGGTAGAATGGTGTGTTGTAGTTAGTTGATCTCGGATGTTGGTCAAAAGGTCATCATCACGAGCATTGAAGTTGATGTTGTGCAGGTTTGCAAAACCACTATCAAACGCATCCTCATTTGCAAATTCATCATCAATATATATCATCCTCCTTGTAAGTTTGCTCGGCTTCTAGAAAAAAGAAGGGCCCATATAGGGTGTAACACAATGTTGACCCGTTGCTACAATGCCACTAAACACATTCTCCCACAACTCTTCCAAATTAGTTAGCACACTTTTTTTTTCCCTGAATTGCTTGTAGTTATCCTTTTCCTTCAAAAAATAACAAACATAATAGCATATTGCTATCTCAAAAAATACACAGAAAAATATATTAGTACACATGTCTTTACGGAAAAAATATAAATCTTTCATTAATATTCGTCTCCCACCAAGTTTCATATTTTGTTATTTAACCTTTGACAGGGTCCCGTACAATGCCGGTCTCACTGTACCTCAACTCTTTCCAAAGTTTATACAACTTCTTCATATGCCTCAACTCTTTCCAAAGTTTATACAACTTCTTCATATGATCGAATTTACTTTTCAGCTTTGTAGGATGACATGTCCTACCTATTTGATTCTCTCAAACATTAGAAATTTCAATCCAATTGAATCGTTGATCGACACCATGAACTTTTTGATATTGAATACAAACCCTCAAGAATGTCCTAATTGTCTCATCAGTCCAATTAAACTTTTTCTCTGAAGTATTACAAATCACTTTCAAATTTCAGAATAACCATCATATATATCCTTTATAGTTCTTACCCCGTTCAAAAAATACCAATCACTTTCAAATTTCACAACAACCATCATGTATATCAGTTATGTTCTTACCCCGTTTAAAATTTGACATGAAACATGTAAGATGAAGATTAACATGAAACATGTATACACCACACCGAATGCAAGATGCATGCTAATCTCAATAGAAATAAGTAAGGAGAACATTTTCTTTGAAGGTATATAAACTACATTAAATAGAAATATTATGCACAACAAAGACCACATTTAATAGCACGATAATGGTACTACATTCACTAATCATTGTCCTAGATTTAAGTTGCATTGTAATCATAATAGAAAGATTATTGTGGAAAAAATTTCCTACTTCTAATCTTCCAAATGTAGTGGAGCTTCTACTCACAACCCTTAATTCATGAATCAATGTACTAGTTGTAAGTTGCATTGTATATAAAAATACTTCATATTAGAAATCATCACAACCCTAATTTCGTTCTACATATACCAATTCAGACTCACAATTCTAATTTCGTTTTACCCACAGTAGTTCATGTTCAAAAGCTTTTCTGGCCTTATTCAAATTTATTTGTACTATAAACTAACAATTTTTGTGTAATAAAACCAAATTGGAAATTTCTAGAAATATATTTATATTTAATTACACACAAAACATGTATGAAAATATAAATTGGGTTTAACCTATTAAAAAAAAGTGTATGAAAATATAAATTGGGTTTAACCTATTAAAAAAAAGTGTATGAAAATATAAATTGGGTTTAGCCTTAATCTATGTTTTATAAACACAAAAATATGTCTTAACCATGATTATAACTAATCCCACAAAATGTGTCAGAAAATTTGCTATTTTGGTAAATATGTTTGATGATGTGTAGGGATGGCAATGGATCGGGTGGTGGGTGGATTACCTTGTCCGCCACCCGATCCATCACCAAAAATTGTCTACCCCACCCGATCCACCACCCGCTAAGGATCTTACCCGCATCCAATTCACCCGCATCCACTGGATGAAGCAGGTGGATTGGGTGAAATTTCGGGTGTTCTACACCTTATTTATAAATTTGTAAAAAAATTAAATATTTTACTGAAAATCAAGATAATACTTAAATTCAACTAAAATTAACATTATATTTTACATATTATAAAGTACAACACTATAATCAAGCAAGATCTAAAATAAACAAAATATAACAAATCAATAATAACAACTGAAGTATATTAGGAAAGAAAATATATGGTTTACTTTAATATAGTTTATATAGTAAGGAAATAAAGGTAAAACATTTATAATATATAAACTACAAATATTAAAAATATATATAATTTTAAGCGGGTGGATATGGGTCGGATGGGTGGGTGGATGATGGATCTTGTGATCGATGGATGAAACCTTCACCCGTATCCTACCCGATCCACCGCCCGCTTTCATCCGTCCTTAAACAGGTTTTCGTCCTTTTTCGTTGGATTGGGTGGCCGGATAATCGTCAGGTACGGGTGAAATTGTCATCCCTAATGATTTGTCATTTTAGTAATTTTATTTCTTTTTTTTCTATTCAAGTAAAAGATCATATATTCTTTTTTTTGGTCACATGATCTCTTCTTCTTCTTTTTTTTATAACGGAAAGCGGTTCGATACAATAGACGACACACCATCTAATGGATCGAAAGGCCGAACAAATAAGCACACGGATTAACCGTCATGGGGGACTAGATCATAAGAAAGAAGAAAAAAAACATCAAAAGAGAACTTCAAACCAATGAGCCGATCGAGGAGGAGCATCAAAGGAAGCGCATGGCAATGCAAGAAAGAAACACCGAGAACGAGTTTTTAGAAGTAGTGCAGAGTACAACTCTCAGGGACCACCGGTAGAAACCTCATATTTAGACTCTCCTCAGGAGCCTTCAAATTTCGATCACCTATCCTCGATTTCTTCCCACGAACAAATACAACATTTTTTCCGGACCCATACCATCGGGGACCAGACAACGTCAAACAAAGAAACTCTATTGAACAAACTGGAGTCTACTGTTCAACAAAGTGATAGTAGAAGATCAAGATTATAATAATTTATTTGTTGATTGATTCTTGAAACTTGAGGATGAAATCGTACTACAGTCTACAGCTGCACTAACTAAAATCCACTGCAAAAAATCTTTGAATTCAAAACAAAATAACATAATCATTATTTACAAGCCAACAAAAATAAATCACAAAAGAGCAAACAAAAAAGATGTACTTTCATATGGATGAAAGAATCCTAATTACCCTACAAAACTAATACGAGTTTAAAAAGGAGATTAGTTTAACAAAGGTCGTCTCCTGAACTAGTCATCCCCTCCTCCTCGCCTCTAATCTCCTCTAGCTGCTCAAGCACCTGCTGCGCCTCAGGACGAGCAGAAGGCGATGGGTCCACACAATGCAAAGCCAGCTTCAAAGTATTGAGCAGCTCGTCTCCAATGGTGGACGCCTCTTTCATCAGCTCCACATCGAACACTTCACTCGTCCACTCTTCCTTCACAATCGAAGCCACCCACTGCGGCAGATCTGCTCCTTCCATCGCCTCTCTCGCCGATTTGCCTGTTAATAGTTCAAGTATGATTACGCCAAGGCTGTATACATCCGTCTTCGTGTTCGCGTTCTTCAGCTTCGATAGCTCCGGTGCTCTGTAACCTAGCGCTCCAGCTGCCGCTATCACGCTCGTGCTTGCGCCCGCTGTCATCAGCTTCGAGATTCCGTAATCGGAGATCTTCGCTTTATTGTCTTGCTCGATTAGGACATTGCTCGAGCTTAGGTTTCCATGGATTATCTTTGCATTGTTGTGAAGATACATTAATCCTCTGGTTGTCCCCTTTATTATCTTCATCCTTATCGGCCAATTCACCGCCGTTCCTGGCTCTCTAGCTGCACAACTCAAACCCTAATTGGAATTAGGTCTAATTTATACAAAACTAAAACTCCAAATTAATGAGAACTGCGATGATTTACCGTGGAAGAAGGTTGCAAGGCTTCCTTTAGCGATGTAGTCAAATACTAGAAGCTTCTCGCCTTTTGGCCCCAAGTAGTAAGCTCTCAAGGGAAGAAGGTTTGGGTGTCTCATCTTGCCAAGAATATTCACCTCTGCTTCAAACTCCTTCTGGCCTCTTGTAATCTTCTCTCTCAATCTCTTGACTGCTACTTGGTTTCCGTCCTCCAATGTGGCCTTATACACAGTCCCGTAAGTGCTCTTCCCCATTATCTCTGCTGTTGCACACAAGAGATCATCAGCTGTGAAAATCTGTGGCCCGTCAAAATGGACCAACTTCCCGCCGGCCTCTCCACCTGCCTCTACCTCGGTGGCGGCGGAAGCACCAGCAGCCGCTACACCCTTCTCGATCGTCCTTCCCCCTTCTTCTCCTTCTTTGTTTACTCCCTTTTTCCTCAACAGGCAGCAAACAAGTATACAGCAGAGTATAAGCAAGACGATTAGTAGAGATCCTGCTGCAATTATAATGATATCTTTAACACCCAGCTTGTGCTTGTGTTTGTGATGATCTGCTTGTGATTGTGATGTCTGAGGGGTAGAAGAAGGGCTGCAAGGGGTAGAAGGACTGTACCCACATAACCCAAGATTCCCCCAATACGAGCTCGAATTGAACCTCGAGGCGAGCTTGGGAGGGACTGCGCCTGAGAGGTTATTGTAAGACACATTGAATGAGGCAAGCCCTGTGATTTGAGCAATTGAGTCTGGAATTTCACCAGTGAGGTTATTGTAACTGAAATCAAGCAAAATTAGGGTTGAAATGTTCCCTATTGATTCAGGAACAGGGCCAGAGAGCATATTGTTCCTTAAATTAAGTAGAGACAAGTTGTGAAGAGATCCAATATCAGCAGGTAACTGGCCTTGAATGCTGTTGTGAGACAATTCGAGCACTCTGAGGCTGGAAAGCTTCCCAATCGCATCAGGGAAAGGGCCAGATAGATTATTGTATTGGAGAGACATGAAAGTTAGGGTTTTCGAAGCAGTTAAGCTAGATGGTATTGGGCCTGAAAGGGAATTGAGGCTGAGATTAAGCGAGTAAAGCCTTGTTGAGTTCGCAAGACTAGACGGAATCAATCCGGTTAACGAATTGTTGCTAAGATCAATGGTTTGAAGAACAGGGCAAAATCCTAAAGAAGAAGGGATTGAACCAGAAAGCTTGTTATTAAAGAGCTGAAGACCTCTAAGGTTAGGGAGGAGACCTAAAGAAGAAGGGATAGAGCCTCGCAGCATATTATCATGGAGGCTGAGTTTTCTGAGAGCTTGGAGCTGTCCAATCTTGTCAGTGAGTCTTCCGCCTAAACCTTTCCATGGGAGCTGTATGACTATTACCTGTCCTTTAGCACACTTGATCCCTGCCCATCCGCCAGAGCAGGCTCCAAATCCACTGTCGTTCCAGCTCTTAAGGAAACCCTTTGGGTCTATCATCTCCCTCTTAAAAGCCTGAAGCCCTTGGAAATCTGCTTCTGTTATGACTATTCCATCCCAAGCTTGAGATGAAGCCTGGTTGAAGACAAGGGTTAATATCAGAAAGAAGAAGACAAATTTACCAAAATGCCCAGATTCTGGCTTCATTTGGTTGCTCTTCTTCTTCTTCCTCATCTTTGTTTGAAACAGAAATATCTCTCTCTCTCTCTAAATTCTCTCTAGTGATTATTGGGGTTTTGGTCACTCTGTTTCTTTGGACATGAAACAGTTGAAAAAGGCTTTTGTAGAATCAAAGAGAGTGAAGAATCTTGTGTTTCTGGGACAATTAAAACACAGGAGACAATAATAACCTAACGGCTAGTTTTTTCTGCCCTAGTTTTGAGGAAACACATGTCTGCAAGTGTTCTGTATTTTTTATATATCACGAATCTAAATGCGCTCCGCTCCTTCCTCCACAGCCATGTTAGAGATTGGACTAAGTACTATAACGGCTATATTTTTGTGCTCCTCTGGATATTTACTGCTTCTACTTATACCCATCTGCCCCCCTTCTATCGGATTAGTTACCGTGGTAAATACCCTTTGCTTTCGTGGTGGTTACTGGTTAGTAGTCGGTTTAATTTAACCATGTTTGCAAAATGGCGATATATAACACTAAATTTAAGGGTGGTTGCGTGCGGTAACATGAACTTTAAAAACTCGAAATATAACACAAATTTTGGGGTGATTGCGTTTTTTAACACAAGTCTTATTTCGGTGATATGTCCGACTTATTTAGCTGATGTGGTGCCGAAAATTGATGATTTGACATTTTTTTTTTTTACTTTTATTGACTCCTATGTGTGCTAAAAAAAATTTCTAGCTAAAAATTATAATACAATAAAGTACAAAATAATACCATAAAAGAATTTTGATATTATAAATTTTATATGGGTTTATATGTAGGATTTTTTTAAAAAAAAAATTTAGTATCAATATTTTTTTTTTGAGGGTAAATTTGATAAATCTCATTAACGGATAATATCCATATTACATCGAGTTAGAAGTTAGGCGGGCAACAAGTTGTGCTGTCAACCCTTTCTGAATAGCAAATCCGATCCTTCTAAACACTACATCTGAAGACCTAGGTGACACAAAATCACCATGCAAGACCCGTTGCACCTCTTGAGAATCTCGACGGCATCAGGCGCAAGAAAAACAAACGTATCGAAAGCGAACGGAAGAAACACATGTTGGTTTTCAAGACAAGCCCTTTCATGCTTAGCCACCTTCAAAGAGGCCGCGTTGAGAGCCGCCTTACCCACCACAAAAGGCCCGTTATCCAAACCAACCAAAGGAGAGACTTTTGTTAAATCAATACAAGCATGTTTTCCACTCACCCATCCAAAAACTAACACATCTGCAGGCCTCAACGTAGACTTTCTTTCACGCGGAACAGTCAAGAAGGATATAGGCGCCTCTTTCTTGGCCGAAATCACTGCTCTCTTAAACACGTCACATAAAACATCACGAACCAGATCATGCCTATATTTGAAGCCGGGTAGTTCTTTATAATGAACCGCATGCTCCCCAAAAACATCCAAAGGCCTCCCACAATTAGGCATAGGACAAAACGTATCAGACGAGAACAAAGGAATCATAAGACGATACTTGAGGATCGTGCGATACTCAACGGGAGACATACATTGTCCAAGTCCATCAATAGGTATGGCAAGAAGGAATCTTGACTATGCGCTGTCTGTAGACACTGAAAAACCTCTTTTTGTCTAGCAGTGAAACCAAAAGTTGTTTCCATCTTTGTACTGTCTTACCAAAAAAAGCACTCGCCAAAGCATGTTGGCCTTTAGGGGGGACGGTGCTCTTTATAGTAAAACCAGAAAGATCAAAATTAGGAATAAAAGCTTGAAGATTGCCCAAAGCTCCAAAAAACTCAGAGCTCATATCAACAACTCCATTGTCCCGCAAAATGTGGTCTTGAAGGGTCCAAGACTGAGCTCTAGAAGCCACAAAAGCAAAAGAAGAAGTCTCCATAGCTGAGTATAACCCAAGACCTCCACACTGAATCGGCAAAGAAGCAAGTCGCCACTGAAGATCGCCAAACTCTACACCACCTGAAATACCAACTCTAAACTGAAAATTTCCAAGATATTCCCTCATATCTTTTACTCGCTCATTTGATGGCTACTTTGGACACCAATCGTCTCCATATAGTACCGACTGCAATGGGACAAACCCCATGTAAGAGCCTTAGTCTTTTGGAGCTGAGTTGAACTTAGCCGCCCCTACGGGTGCATTGCGCCGCCCCAGCGGGTGCTCTGTTTTTCCGCCCCTGCGGCTCAAGATGCCCGCCCCTGCGGTTTCCTACGGCTGCAGCCGGCTTTGTTGACCGAGTGGACCGTGCTTTACCCTTTCTTATCTTCCTCGTTAAGCTTCTTCTTGGCCTCGTGATCAAGGGTTTCATCTTCATTCCAGCCATTTCACGAGCTTCTTCTCTCTTCTTCTTCTCCTTTGAGTTTGTTCTTGTTTCTCCTTGGTTTGGAAAAGTTTGGTTGTGTGACTTTGGATGAGGATGATGTTAAGTGTTGTTGCTGAGCTTGGGAGCCAGCTGATGGTGTTTTGTGATCATTTCCTTGGATAGGCCACAATAGTGGTGAGTTCTTCTCCTTCTTTCTTCTTTCTTACTTCCTTTGATTCCTTTCATTCCTGCTTAGCTTAGGAATGGATCTTATAGGATATATATTGATGTTGGAATGTGTATATATATGTATGGGTTTGGATGTGGAATGATGAAGAATCGAAATCATCGTGTGAAGAGTTGAAGAGAAATCGGGGTTCACCTTCTGCAGTGTCGCCGCCCCCGCGCCAGTGAGCCGCCGCCCTTGCGGGACCTTGTCACCGCACCCGCGCCAGAGAGCCGCCGCCCCTGCAGCCACGGTCACCGCTCCTGCACCAGTGTGTCGCCGCGCCTGTTGATAACATGATTTATCGACCTGTTTTACTCATGCATTTAGTTAGATTTCCCCTTTTTGCATTCATGTTTTAGCCTTAGTTTGTGCCATTTATGCTTGTTTAGTTCTACTTTGCAAGAATAGATGTCTACACACACTATTTGTGGCTTTGTAGGTGATTTGACACATTTTGGAGCTAAAACGACGTATCTGAGGATCAAGCCTCGAAGTGGACGCATTGGAGCGAGCTACGTGCACGGGAAAGGCGAGGAATCGAGCTAAAGACGCGAGGAATCGAGCTAAAGGCGCGAAGGAACGAAGAAGACTGCGTCTCGGACCGAGATGGACCGATCTCGGTCAGACCAGACCGAGACGGTCCAAATCTCGGCCGAGATTTCACTTGGCTTGACTGAGATTTCTCCTGGCTCGGCCGAGATGGCCTTGGCTCGGCCGAGATTCACCTGGCTCGGCCGAGATTGCCTTGGCTCGGCCGAGATGGTCCGAGCACGGCCGAGATATCTCGATCTCGGCCGAGATTCCCGATGTGCTGACGCGTTGAACTTTCTGTTGCTGAATCTCGGTCCCGATTGGCCCGATCTCGGCCGAGATTTTCTGCCCGAGATTTCCTGTTCGGCAATTTTATCTTATTTTTGGATCGGTTTTGGCCCAGCCCGTCCTTTGGAAGGTTGTTGGCTATAAAAGGTAAGCTCTAGGTTATTTCTAATAGTCCAAATTAGTCCGTTTCTTTTAGGGTTAGGTTACCCCATAAGGGGAGCCACCTCCCTTCCTTTCCCTTCTTCTTCTTCTCCATTGTTCTTCATAGGTTAGCTTCAAGATTCATACTTTTGCATTGAGGTTTGTTTGGAAGAGATTGTTGAGAGATTGTTGATTCGAGATTTGAGAAGATTGCAAGTCTACATTTATTGAAGTTAATTTCTTTTCATTCCCTTTTGTTATTTCTTTTAATTGTCTTTTGATATGATTGTTATTGGCTAGAACCTTGTGGTTCCAAGGTTGACAGGGATTTGTTTATGCCTTTGATTATGATGGATTGTATTGTGCTTTGTTTTGGCTTTGAATTGCTAGAAATCCTAATGGTTGGCTTGGACTTGAATCTAGTTAGAATCCTTCTAGCTAGTAACCTAAGTTGGAATTGAGACTTACCCGGTGATATTCCTTCATAGATACATGTGTGACTGATCATAGGTAATAAAGGTTTATCCTTTATTGGTCGAATGTGCTTAGATTCCTTTCTAAGTAGGGTAATACATGAAACTTACCCGGTAATGGTTTACCTTTCCCTTAGTTTGTAGTCTGGTTTGTTTAGAATTTCCTACCTCTCTACCTTGAGACTTACCCGGTAATAGGTAGTTGGTTTGGAACTAGATAGTCTTGAGACTTACCCGGTAATAGACTGTCAGCCTAGAAACGTTCATCCCTATGGCTTTTCTACCATATATCTTTCTGAGTCTTCTTGAATCTATATGTATAAACAATGATCTTGAACCCTTGGAATCCATATTTTTTCCTTTAACTTGATTATCTTTGTTTTCCATTTTTGTTTGTTTGTTTTGACTTTCAATCAATAGTGACAATTGATTGCGAGTCCTAAAAACCCTTTCTCAAAACCTCTTTAATTTCTTTCCCTTATCTTTTCCAACCCCCTGTCTTTATTTGAGATCTATTCTATTTAATCATCACTGCATATTAATCCTCTCAGTCCCTGAGATCGACCCTGGTATACTTACCTTTACTGTGATTGACCCATACACTGTGGGTTCGTTGCTATTTAGGGAATTATTTACAGGTTATAAATATAAAACTATCCCTTCCTTGTTTTACTAACTTATAGGTTTTTATCATTATTGATAAAGGTTTATAGGGGTGTAAAAACAGCGAACAAGTTTTTGGGAAAGATTAATCAAATTAAACCTCAGTCCCGTCAATGGCGAACAAGTTTTTGGCGCCGTTGCCGGGGACTGAGAAAGTTTAATTTGTTGTTTTTGATTATTTATAGTTTAGGCCTTTCTAGTTACTTTTGATCTCGTTTTCTTTCTGTCTTTGTATTCTTCAGGTACAAGATGGCTTGGAATAACGGGTCTAGCTCTTGGAGGTATTGTGAGGGTTATGTTTATAATCCTTTTGGAGAAACACTCAAACCCCCACAACCTCAGATACAACATCTCTGCAGCAATCTCCTGAAGATCAGTTAAAATTGATGTATGAAAACTTATTGGGGATGTTTGACAGGTTAGAGAGGAGATTGTCTCGCAGGGATGGACCTCAAACGCTAAACGAATTGCGGAGATCAAGAGAGAAATCTGAAAGCATCTTAACTCCCAGGGAAGAGGTTCATCCAAAGGAAGAGCGCATCGAGGATGAAGAGCTAACGAAGGAGGAAGACGGATCGGACAACCCTATCCCGAGCTCGACCGAGATCATACCCATCTCGGCCGAGATTCCTGTGCAAAAGGAAAATCTCGGCCTAATGCCTACAAATCTCGGCCGAGATTTCTTACATGGCTGCCCGAGATTTGCTAAAAATCGTCCCTGTGGCCTCCATCTTACTCGAGTTGCGCCTAAAAGCTGGAGAGCAGTGCTAAAGGAACCTCCCAAGGTCAGATTGAAGCTTCTTCCTCATCAAGGGAAGCCTTCAAATAAGTATGGGGTAACCCACAAGACTATCCCATACCACCCTCCAATGTGGGAAGAGTGGAGATCTTCCAACAGGACCTGAATATTAATCCTCCCAGTCCCTGAGATCGACCCTGGTATACTTACCTTTACTGTGATTGACCCATACACTGTGGGTTCGTTGCTATTTAGGGAATTATTTACAGGTTATAAATATAAAACTATCCCTTCCTTGTTTTACTAACTTATAGGTTTTTATCATTATTGATAAAGGTTTATAGGGGTGTAAAAACAGCGAACAAGTTTTTGGGAAAGATTAATCAAATTAAACCTCAGTCCCGTCAATGGCGAACAAGGTTTTGGCGCCGTTGCCGGGGACTGAGAAAATTTAATTTGTTGTTTTTGATTATTTATAGTTTAGGCCTTTCTAGTTACTTTTGATCTCGTTTTCTTTCTGTCTTTGTATTCTTCAGGTACAAGATGGCTTGGAATAACGGGTCTAGCTCTTGGGGGTATTGTGAGGGTTATGTTTATAATCCTTTTGGAGAAACACTCAAACCCCCACAACCTCAGATACAACATCTCTGCAGCAATCTCCTGAAGATCAGTTAAAATTGATGTATGAAAACTTATTGGGGATGTTTGACAGGTTAGAGAGGAGATTGTCTCGCAGGGATGGACCTCAAACGCTAAACGAATTGCGGAGATCAAGAGAGAAATCTGAAAGCATCTTAACTCCCAGGGAAGAGGTTCATCCAAAGGAAGAGCGCATCGAGGATGAAGAGCTAACGAAGGAGGAAGACGGATCGGACAACCCTATCCCGAGCTCGACCGAGATCATACCCATCTCGGCCGAGATTCCTGTGCAAAAGGAAAATCTCGGCCTAATGCCTACAAATCTCGGCCGAGATTTCTTACATGGCTGCCCGAGATTTGCTAAAAATCGTCCCTGTGGCCTCCATCTTACTCGAGTTGCGCCTAAAAGCTGGAGAGCAGTGCTAAAGGAACCTCCCAAGGTCAGATTGAAGCTTCTTCCTCATCAAGGGAAGCCTTCAAATAAGTATGGGGTAACCCACAAGACTATCCCATACCACCCTCCAATGTGGGAAGAGTGGAGATCTTCCAACAGGACCTGAATATTAATCCTCCCAGTCCCTGAGATCGACCCTGGTATACTTACCTTTACTGTGATTGACCCATACACTGTGGGTTCGTTGCTATTTAGGGAATTATTTACAGGTTATAAATATAAAACTATCCCTTCCTTGTTTTACTAACTTATAGGTTTTTATCATTATTGATAAAGGTTTATAGGGGTGTAAAAACAGCGAACAAGTTTTTGGGAAAGATTAATCAAATTAAACCTCAGTCCCGTCAATGGCGAACAAGGTTTTGGCGCCGTTGCCGGGGACTGAGAAAATTTAATTTGTTGTTTTTGATTATTTATAGTTTAGGCCTTTCTAGTTACTTTTGATCTCGTTTTCTTTCTGTCTTTGTATTCTTCAGGTACAAGATGGCTTGGAATAACGGGTCTAGCTCTTGGGGGTATTGTGAGGGTTATGTTTATAATCCTTTTGGAGAAACACTCAAACCCCCACAACCTCAGATACAACATCTCTGCAGCAATCTCCTGAAGATCAGTTAAAATTGATGTATGAAAACTTATTGGGGATGTTTGACAGGTTAGAGAGGAGATTGTCTCGCAGGGATGGACCTCAAACGCTAAACGAATTGCGGAGATCAAGAGAGAAATCTGAAAGCATCTTAACTCCCAGGGAAGAGGTTCATCCAAAGGAAGAGCGCATCGAGGATGAAGAGCTAACGAAGGAGGAAGACGGATCGGACAACCCTATCCCGAGCTCGACCGAGATCATACCCATCTCGGCCGAGATTCCTGTGCAAAAGGAAAATCTCGGCCTAATGCCTACAAATCTCGGCCGAGATTTCTTACATGGCTGCCCGAGATTTGCTAAAAATCGTCCCTGTGGCCTCCATCTTACTCGAGTTGCGCCTAAAAGCTGGAGAGCAGTGCTAAAGGAACCTCCCAAGGTCAGATTGAAGCTTCTTCCTCATCAAGGGAAGCCTTCAAATAAGTATGGGGTAACCCACAAGACTATCCCATACCACCCTCCAATGTGGGAAGAGTGGAGATCTTCCAACAGGACATGAAGAGAGTTCTCAAGAAGAAAATATATGGGTCCTGTGAAGAGTGATTGAAAGGACTGGATGTGCAGTCCAAGGTTTTTGATGTGAGCTAACACAACCACATAATTAGGTCTGGCTAGAGACCTTAAACCAAACGCTTCTCGGGAGACAGCCCGAGGTAAGAGTCTTTTGTACTCTTGTTTTTGTTTTTGCTTTTTGCTTTTGCATTTTTGCGCGTTTTGTTTCTTTTTTCTTTTCAGGTTTTAGGTAATAAATGAAGAATAGTTGCTTGAAGGAGATTGCACAACCGCTTGTTTCCACTACCACTTCCATTTACATGTGCCATATCACTGGTTTTTACATTGTGAGAATTCTTTTTCACTTCTATTTATTCTTCACATTGGGGACAGTGTGAGTTTTAAGTATGGGGTGGGATACCGCAGTCTTTTAGCATGTTTATTTTCTTGTCACGCATTTCCTTTTAGCATGCATATAAAAAAAAAATTGTGCTTCTAGGAATGACATGACCCATATGATGGTATTGTGCTTGTGAATTAGCCTTTGGTTATTACTTTTGAGCTCAATTTGATTTATGGAATATATGGGATTTGAATACTTTGCTTGAATTTTGTGTGAATTATGAAAATTACTTTGTCTAGTTGGATTGAGTTTGAATAGTTGAAGCTTCATGATAAGTTCTTATACATTGCATAGGGATGATTTAGGCAATTCGACTTCATTCTTCTTCTATCTTTATCATGCTTAGCTCCTCAAACATGCAATCTCTTATCTCCTATCCGGGAATTAGGAATGTTTAGTTTGAAGGTGTGTGCTGAAATTGTTGTGTTCTGAATTGTTTGAAGGATGTGAAAAAGAAAAGAAAAGCTTATAAGAGATTGTTGGCTATGAAAGATGAGTAACTCGGTACCATTCACATAGTCGGGTGTTTGTGCATTGCAAAAGTCTTATTACTTTTAAAAACATTCCCTTATAGTTGATTTGGTATGTGCATTTTGGTGTGAGGTACGTGAAGGAAACTGAACACCAAGGTTTCGGCTACTGTGCACCAATGCCTTTCACTCAGGAAAAAGAAAAGAAAAGAAGAAATCTGCAGATTATGAAAGGGTGGTGAATGTTGAGTTGAAAAGATGACGTGTGTTGTTTCTTCTTCCCGGATTAGCACCACATGACCTACAATAACATCCTACCCTTATCACGTTTCTTGGCCTTTATTTGCTAAGTCCTTTTGATCTATGTGTACATGTATTTGACTTGGCAGGCTTAAACTTGAATTTCTCATGAATATTAGATATTAGTAATTTTGATGATGAACTTGAAATTCTTGTAAAGTATGATTATCCTTTTTGTGCCTATTTCATTTGATCTTGATTGAAATATATCTTTAGCTATGAAACTTGCACTATTGAGGGTGATCATAATTAGAAGCACTTCGCGTTTTTGTTTTTGTTTTGTATAGATAATTCATGTTATCTTATCTTAGATTTACTACTTGCTTGAGGACAAGTAAAGATAAGTATGGGGTATTTTGATAACATGATTTATCGACATGTTTTACTCATGCATTTATTTAGATTTCCCCTTTTCGCATTCATGTTGTAGCCTTAGTTTGTGCCATTTATGCTTGTTTAGTTCTACTTTGCAAGAATAGATGTCTACACACACTATTTGTGGCTTTCTAGGTGATTTGGCACATTTTGGAGCTAAAACGATGTATCTGAGGATCAAGCCTCGAAGTGGACGCATTGGAGCGAGCTACGTGCATGGGAAAGGTGAGGAATCGAGCTAAAGGCGCGAAGGAACGAAGAAGACCGCGTCTCGGACCGATCTCGGTCAGACTAGACCGAGATGGTTCAAATCTCGGCCGAGATTTCACTTGGCTTGGCCGAGATTTCTCCTGGGTTGGCCGAGATGGCCTTGGCTCGGCCGAGATTCACCTGGCTCGACCGAGATTGCCTTGGCTCGGCCGAGATGGTCCGAGCTCGGCCGAGATTTCTCGATCTCGGCCGAGATTCCCGATGTGCTGACACGTTGAACTTTCTGTTGCTGAATCTCGGTCCCGACTGGCCCGATCTCGGCCGAGATTTTCTGCCCGAGATTTCCTGTTCGGCGATTTTATCTTATTTTTGGATCGGTTTTGGCCCAGCCCGTCCTTTGGAAGGTTGTTGGCTATAAAAGGGAAGCTCTAGGTTATTTCTAAGGGTCCGAATTAATCTGTTTCTTGTAGGGTTAGGTTACCCCATAGGGAGGAGCCGCCTCCCTTCCTTTCCCTTCTTCTTCTTCTCCATTGTTCTTCATAGGTTAGCTTCAAGATTCATACTTTTGCATTGAGGTTTGTTTGGAAGAGATTGTAGAGAGATTGTTGATTCGAAATTTGAGAAGATTGCAAGTCTACATTTATTGAAGTTAAGTTCTTTTCATTCCCTTTTGTTATTTCTTTTAATTGTCTTTTAATATGATTGTTATTGGCTAGAAACTTGTGGTTCCAAGGTTGACAAGGATTTGTTTATTCCTTTGATTATGATGGATTGTATTGTGCTTTGTTTTGGCTATAATTGCTAGAAATCCTAATGGTTGGCTTGGACTTTCTTCTAGTTAGAATCCTTCTAGCTAGTAACCTAAGTTGGAATTGAGACTGTCAGCCTAGAAACGTTCATCCCTGTGGCTTTTCTACCATATATCTTTATGAGTCTTCCTGAATCTTTATGTATAAACAATGATCTTGAACTCTTGGAATCCATTTTCTTTCCTTTAACTTGATTATCTTTGTTTTCCCTTTTTGTTTGTTTGTTTTGACTTTCGATCAATAGTGACAATTGATTGCGAGTCCTAAAAATCCTTTCTCAAAACCTTTTTGATTTCTTTCCCTTATCTTTTCCAACCCCCTGTCTTTATTTGAGATCTATTCTATTTAATCATCGCTGCATATTAATCCTCCCAGTCCCTGAGATCGACCCTAGAATACTTACATTTACTGTGATTGACCCATACAGTGTGGGTTCGTTGCTATTTACGGAATTATTTACAGGTTATAGATATAAAACTATCCCTTCCTTGTTTTACTAACTTATAGGTTTTTATCATTATTGATAAAGATTTATAGGGGTGTGAAAACAACGAACACCTGCAGTTGCCTTTGCTTCGCCCCTGCGTTCCTCTTGTCACGCAGGTGCGTCTTGTACCGGATCTACCTAGAGTAGTGTAGATCCTTTCCTTTCCTAGTATGATCGGGTTAGTAGCATGCTAGGTATGTGTATGAGGATAGGATGATGATGATCATGATATCGAAATATGCCGGTTATGGCTTTGAGGTTTATTAGATTATCGAGGTTTATAAGTTGGATATGATCCATATGGATCCCTTGGGTCTAGGTGTGACCCCTTTGATTGATAGGAGATTTGATATCTCTTTATGCCTTGTTATTAGGCAGTGTTGTCCTCCAAATTGGAGTTGATCGTGTTGAGAGTATTCCGAGATTGAGGTAAGTTCATAGGACTTACTTAGCTACCATCCTTATATGGGATGTATGCATGAGTGGTGTGTGTTATATGCTTGATAGCATACGATGTTGTTTATTACCGACCTATGATTTAGTGACCGCCCATTGTAGTGGTTGTGACAACCTTCCCTTTCATCCCGCTGAGGAGTCTGGGAGGTTCTTTGTAGTCAGGCCAGATGATTAAGTGGAACAGAATTGACTGGGCGCGGTAGAGTCGTGGAAATACTTGTTTTTTCCACATTTCGGACCTTAGCTCCATGGAACAATATGCTACTGCTGAAACATGGTAACGGGATGGCCACTCCCCACTCCTTTATGGTATACGGGAGGGTGTTCTGGATCCACTCCAGCTGGTTATTGCACTCAGAGGCGAGGATTATATATATACCTCGTGTCACCTATGTTCATATTCATTTATATACGATTTGAGTGTTGGACTTTATAAAGATAATTAACCAGGTAAATGTGTGACAACATGATTATGTGTTTATGATTTCCTGAAGTGTGGTTGTGCTTTTGCATTATCTTATATATGAATGGTTAGCTAACGGTTTTATACTGTGTTGTAGATATTTTGCAGGTTAGGAGAGCTGCAGAGTGATCCAGATGGGGTGATCCGCTGAGGGCTCCGTACACAAGGTTTATGCGAGGGTTATGGGACATTTTGTATGTACAGTTATATGTTTAAGTTTGTACTCAGCGGTACTTCTGTATACCTTTTGATATGTATATATACAGTTTGATGTTTTGGTTTTAATCTATCTGTGCCTTGTTGTAAGATCCCGTGAACTTGTTGTCAGGCTAGGGTCAGGATCCATTGTGAGATCCTAGCCCAGTAGCGTCCCGAGTCCTACGGATTTGGGGTGTTACAAAGTTGGTATCAGAGTCTTAGGTTGACAAGAATGGAACTTGCAATCTGCGATAAAGGTCGAATAGATAAATAAACAGAACCCGAAAGGGGTCTGACTTTTCAAAAGGTTTTGGTTTTAAAATGAGTACAAATATTTTGGGATAGTGTGTACGAGAAGCCATAACCCCTGTGAAGACCTCGACAGTATAGATATATATATAGATATTACCTTATGTGATGTTGTGATGGATTTTTAGTATATATATATATATATCTATACATATGGCATATATATAGCCTTCTAAGTTAGGTTTATACCCTGCAGATGGTTCAGACTAGATCCTTATCTGCAGTTGGACGAGGTAGGGGTAGACCCCCTCTTCCTCCAGTAGCTAGAGGACGGGGTCAGATTCCCGCTGTTGATCCACGTGCAGCGGAGGAGATTCTTGAGGATGTTGCTGAGAGTGCCGTTCCTGAGACTGGGAACGGTGCAGCTGAGAGACAGAGACCACTGTGAGTCCAGACAGATGACTCAGATCATGTCTCTATGGGGGACCAGAGTTCCGCGCATATATCAGACGAGTTGAGGAGGCTGCCAAAGCGGGTAGACGCGCCCCGGATTTGCCAGCTCAGGAGGGATCATCTGGAGATCCCATGGAGCTACTCATGTGCCATCTGTACAGGCACATGTTGCTGAGATTGCTCGAGTTGCAGAGGAGCCTAGAGGGCCTCAACCAGATACTTAGTTGAAGGCATTTCACCAGATGGGTGTACCCCCTTTCTCTAGGAAGGTGGGGTTAGAGGTTGAGTTGTGGATTGGACATGTAGACTCAACTCTGGACTCTATTAGGTGTCATGCGGACAGACATATAGAGTTAGTGCAAACTCTATTTCGAGACTTGGCACAACACTGGTGGAGATCTGTACGGGGTCAGGTTACCAATTATGACCAGATGAGGACTATGATCAGAGAGCGTTTCTGCCCTGCCTCATTGAGGAGGGAGAAACTGCGGGATTTTGTTGAGGCTGGATTTGAGGATGTACCAGTTTCTGAGGCCATTAGAAGATTCCAAGAGGAGCTGGCTTTGCTGGGTCCAGCTGCACCTCCTGTAGATCAGCATGTGTCCCTGATGGACTATTAGGATAGAGCCTCTAATTATGAGAGAGAGAGGGATAGACAGAGGAGAGCTTCTCAGACCGGAGGGTCTGAGAAGAGACAACGGACTGGGCAGACTAGTGGTGTTGGTGGAGCTACTAGTTCAGGGCGAGGCCAGAGACGCAAGAGTTATTCCTCATCTGCACTGGTTGCAGATAAGAGACGACAGTGTTATAACTGTTGTGATCCAGGACATATGAAGCCAGAGTGCACGAGGCCATTAGTGACTTGCTTTACTTGTGGCAGATCAGTTCACAGAGTTGTCTTCTTTAGACAGAGTGGAGCTTCATCACAATAGGGTTCTTCTCCTGCCAGTGTAGCGGGAGGTGGGCAGAGGCCACCTCAACAGCAGCAGACACAGGGACAGCAGAGAGTCCTAGATCGTCCTACTACTCAGGGATCTGATCTTGGGTCGAGTAGAGGTAGAGGTCGTGGTGGGAGTACCACTGACACCAGAGGAGCTCAGGGTAGAGTTTTTGAGGTGAGGAGTGCAAAGAAGTCAGTTGCACCGACTGCTACAAGTACCATTCTGATTAATGGTTTACCTGTTAGAGTTTTGTTTGATACGGGTGCTACACATTCATTTATATTTGATGCATGTGTTGAGCGTTTGAGTTTAGTTACGACTTAGGGTGACCAGATGGTAGTAGGGTTAGAGGTACTCATGAGATTCGTGATTGTCCAATTTTTGTAGGGACTCGTGTGTTACTTGTTGACTTCTTTGTCATGCCATTAGTGCATGAAGAAGTCATTCTAGGTATGGATTGGATGGATAGACACCATGCAGAATTAGATGTAGGTAGGAGGACTGTGACCCTCTCACCGAGTTAGGTCAGATAGAGGTTTTCCGAGGTTGGGACCTTGGAAAGTCAGGCATGGTTATCAGCGCGATACGGGCAGTGAGATTAATTGCAAAGGGTTGTGAGGCCTTCTGGTGTTATGCCATGAAGGAGGGGGAGAGTCCAGCGTTAGAGGATATCCTAGTGGTCTGCGAGTTTACATATGTATTTGCTGAGCCGTCCAGTTTGCCGCCTCAGAGGAGCGTGGACTTTGGCATTGAGTTAGAGCCTGGTACGAGACCGATCTCGAAGGCCCCATATCGGATGGCGCCTGTCGAGATGTTGGAGCTGAAGAAGCAACTCGAGGAGTTGGCTGAGAAGGGCTTCATCCACCCAAGTGTATCCCCGTAGGGAGCACCTGTCCTCTTCGTACGGAAGAAGGACGGATCGTTGAGACTGTGTATTGATTACAGAGAGCTGGACAAGGTGACCATCAAGAACAAGTATCCATTGCCCCGTATTGATGACTTTTCAGATCAGCTTCAGGGAGCGACAGTGTTCTCCAAGATTGACCTGCGCTCAAGGTATCACCAGCTGAGGGTGAGAGAACAGGATGTGCGGAAGGCGGCATTTCGGACCAGATATGGACACTACGAGTTTGTACAGATGCCATTTGGGCTTACGAATGCCACAACGGTCTTCATGGAGTTGATGAACAGCATATTCATCGACTTCCTGGATCAGTTTGTGGTCGTCTTCATAGATGACATTTTGGTGTACTCTCGCAACAGAGAGTAGCATGCAGGACAGTTGAGGACTGTGATACAGGTTTTACGAGATATAGAACTTTATGCTAAGTTGTAAGAGCCGTGACCTTTAGGAGCTTAGCGCCCCTGCGGGTTCTTTGTGCCACCCCTGCGGGTTCTTTGTGCCGCCCCTGCGGCTCAGGATTACGCCCCTGCGGTTTCCTGCGGCTACAGCCAGTTTTGTTGACCTTCTTGACCGTGCTTTACTCTTTTCATTCTTCCTACTTAAGCTTCGTCCTTGGTTAATGATCAAGGGTTTGATCTTCTTCAACTATCCTCACGTCCTTTTTTCTCTCTTCTCCTTCTCCTTGATCTTGTTCTTGCTTTTTCCTTAGTTTGGAAGAGTGGGTTGTGTGGCTTTGGTGGATGTTGATGTGTGGATGTGTATTGCTGATCTTGGGAGCCAGTTGTTGGTGTTTGTGATCTTTCCTTGCTTAGGCCTTTGCAGTAGAGGTAAGCTCCTTGCTTCTCCTTCCTTTCTTTCTTCCTTGTTTCCTCTTCCCTAGCTTAGGATTAGATGTGTTTGAATGTGTATTGATGTTAGAATGTGTATATATATGTATGTGTGTGGCTTTGGAATGATGAAGACGTGAAATCGTCAAGTGGGGAGCCGAAGAGGAATTGCGGGATCACACTCTGCACTGTCGCCGCCCCTGCGTTCCAGTGCCGCCGCCCCTGCGGGATTTTGTCACCGCACCCGCGCCTGGAAGCCGCCGTCCCCGCGGCCACGGTCACAGCGCCCGCACCAGCGTGCCTTCGCGCCTACTGCCTTTCCGCCCCTGCGTCTTTCCTGTCACGCAGGTGCTTCTTGTGCAGGATCTACTAGAGTAGTATGGATCCTTTCCTTTCCTAGTATGAGCAGGTTAGTAGCATGCTAGGTATATGTATGAGGATAGAATGATGATGAGTATGATAGCGTTATATGCCGGTTATGGCTTTGAGGTTTAGTAGATTATCGAGGTTTATAAGTTGGATATGATCTTTATGGATCCCTTGGGTCTAGGTGTGACCCATTTGATTGACAGGAGATTGATATCTCTGTATGCCTTGTTATTAGGCAGTGTTGTTCTCCGGTTTGGAGATGATCATGTTGAGGTTATTCCGAGATTGAGGTAAGCTCAAAGGACTTACTTAGCTACCATCCTTATATTGGATGTATGCATGAGTGGTGTATGATATATGCTTGTTAACATGTGTAGTGATGATTACCGACCTATAGTTTAGTGACTGCCCATTGTAGGGCCGTGACAACTTGTCCTTTCATCCCGCTGGGAGTCTGGAGGTTACCTTCGGGCAGACAAGATTTGGTTCAGTGGGACGGGCTTTCTCCACTCCCATAGGGTACACGGGGAGGGTGACCGTATCACCACTCCAACTGGCACCATTCCCGAGAGGCGAGGGTTATATTCCTCGTGTCACATATATTCATATACATCTATTTATAAGATTTGAGTGTTGGACTATATAAAGATAATTAACCGGGTAAATGTGTGACAACATGTTTATATGTTATGATTCCTGAAGTGTGTTTGTGCTCTTGCATCTCAGATATATATGTGTATGGTTAGCTAACGGTTTTATACCGTGTTGTAGGTCCTTTGCAGGTTAGGAGAGCTGCAAAGTGATCCAGAGTGGGTGATCCGCTGAGGGCTCCGTACACTAGGTTGCTATCGTGGGATATGGGATCTTTTGTTATGTACAGTTATATGTTTTGATTGTACGCTGTACCTTGTATAAACCTTTTGATTTATATATTATAGTTTTATGTTTTGGTTTTAATCTATCTATGCCTTGTTGTAAGATCCAGTGAACTTGTTGTCAGGCTAGGGTCAGGATCCATTGTGAGATCCTAGCCCAGTAGCGCCTCGAGTCCTACGGATTCGGGGTGTTACATAAGTTCTCTAAGTGCGAGTTCTGGATGCCAGAGGTAGCATTCCTGGGTTATATTGTTTCCGCCGAGGGGATCAAGGTTGATCCGGCGAAGATCGAGTCAGTAGCAGCATGGACGACATCGACGAACGTCAAGGAAGTACGTAGTTTTCTTGGCCTAGCCGGTTATTACCGACGCTTTGTGGAGGGATTTTCTGTGATTGCCCGTCCACTGATGAGTCTGCTGAGGAAAACTACCAGATTTGTATCGTCTGAGCAGTGTACACAGAGTTTTGAGGAGCTGAAGAGACGTCTCACTTCTGCTCCTGTTTTGGCACAACTAGAGGGTACAGAGGATTTTGTGGTTTACAGTGATGCATCCAAGCTAGACTTGGGATGTGTGTTGATGCAGCGAGGCAAAGTGATTGCATATGCGTCTAGACAGCTGAAGACGTATGAGGAGAACTACCCCATTCATGATCTAGAGTTGGCAGCGGTAGTTCATGCACTGAAGATCTGGAGACATTACCTGTATGGTGCTACATGTCAGATCTTCACAGACCATAAGAGTCTGAAGTATATCTTCACGCAGCAGGAATTGAATAACCGCCAGCGTAGGTGGCTCGAGCTGATCAAGGACTTTTTATCTGGAGATTCTGTATCATCCGGGGAAGGCAAACGTTGTCGCCGACACCCTGAGCAGGAAGACACCTCGAGAGAAGGCGATTGCGAGACTAACAGTTCAGCCTCAGTTGTAGAGAGATCTGGTTTGGCTAGAGCTGGACATCCAGTTTCCTGATGAGGATGCCCAGTTGAGTACTTTAGAGGTTCTTCCTGATTTGTTGAGTGAGATCCAATAGAAGCAGGGGACCTGCCCGACATTGTTGAGGATCCGAGAGAGGATGTCCCGGGATGAGGTACCACAGTTCGCCAAAGGAGCAGATGGAGTGATGAGACGCCGCGATCGCGTCTGTGTACCCGCTGATGCGGATTTGTGCCAGAGGATATTACAGGAGGCTCACTGTACGCCTTATTCAATGCACCCCGGTACGAGTAAGATGTACCAGGATTTGAGCCGTTCATATTGGTGGGGAGGGCTGAAGCCCGACGTGTCCAGATTTGCGGAATAGTGTGCGACCTGTCAACAGGTCAAGATCGAGCATTGCAGACCTGGAGGTGAACTCCATCCACTGCCTGGTA
>NCTC01003638.1:0-13359 GCA_002319775.1 Fagopyrum tataricum | reverse complement strand
TTTTTCTTTTTTTCTTTTAACTAATCTTTTCTATATACATTAAACAAATTAAACCCCTAACTTTTTGAACTACTAGCACGCTGGCGCGTTGGATTGTTAAATGTTCACACGGCCGCCCTGTAAATGGAGAACGCGTTTAATAAAAATTAATATTTGTGATTTAGTTTTTCATAGTTCATGCATAGATTATTTGTAAATTACATAACTTGAATTGAATAAACTGTATAAATGAATAAACAAAATATCTAAATCTAAAATTTCATTTACTTTATAATTCTCACAAAAAATTTATATCAAAATAGGTTAAATATCGAGTATGTATTTCGTCAAAAATAGTCTTCTACAATTTTAAATAAAAAAATAATACATTTGCAGTACTTTAATTAAACAACGATGTTGAAAGTTGGCTACATAAACAAGTATTCACGCTCCAACTACTATCAAGTTAGACTTGATAAAAACATGATTGTGTGTGCAATGATTTAGCGGTAAAAACAGGACTCCATGTCAAACAGATAGAAGTAATTCCTGTCGACTATACCAGTACTAGTATATATTATAGAAGATTAAATTTTAACAATTGATCAGATTTGGATTCGTTTAATTTATTTATACGTATACGTTTCGGATTCTCGGTTAACTTTTAAGTTAAACTAATTTAAATAAAATTATAAATAATAGGAAATTTTATTAAAAATTTTCCTGTTATTACACAATTTTTAAATCTAGACCGCTCACGGTACGGATAATACACTAGTACTAGTATATATTATATATAGGAGAAGCACTTCTTGCCATATGTCGTACCAAAAACTTGCTAACTGCCCACGTGTCACGCCAATATTTAACCTCTGTGTCCCTTTTTTCTTGAATTACGTAATTTATAAAAGAATTCGTAAGTACAATTATTTTAAAAAAAATACGAAAGAAAGTTGCAGGGTGATCGGAGTAGAAGGTCAGCCGGATCCACGTACTCATATAGATTGGATGGTTTCTTTTTACTTATCACATTCATATAAGATGGCTTAGAGTCCTAGGATGTTAGTAGTTTCGTTTAAGGTTGTCTCATATCATGCATTCACGACTTTAATATTTGTAATAAGTTTTCATTTGTTTTATTCATATTTGTGCCTTTGTTGTAAGATCTAGTGAAATTGTTGTCAAGCTAGAGTCGGGACCCATTGTGAGGTCCTAGCCCGTATCATTTTCAGAATTTGGAGTGTTACAATATGGTATCATATATTTTTTATAAATAATTAAAAAATAAATTTGTTGTAAGATTTAGTGAATTTGTTGTAAGATATTTTTTTATAAATAAGGTAAATTCCATAATTTTATTTAAGTAAGCATTTTTATTATTTTTAATCCTAAAATATTTCCTATTTGTTATCAATCCTACTAGTTCAGTGCCCGTGCCTTGCACGGGTATTTGTAAAATATATATAGAAAGATTTTATATGTGTATAAATTGTTATATGTGTATATTATTAGTTAAAATTTGTTGAATATAGAGTTATTTTCATGTAAAAAATTTGTGTTTAGTGAAAAAAGAAGAACATAATTGTAAATCCGGTTCTTCGTATAACTAGGACTACAGCGGGGCAACTATATATGTGATAGAAAATACTATACAAAAAGGTAGTAAACCCAACCAAAACCACGTAGTAGGACAACAAACCTTTTCCAATTCGCGAGTCTTTTTCAAATCACCCTTGGTGAGGCCCGTTAACGAAAAGTGGCTTCGTCATCCCATCCTGCTCACCGTCGAGATAGCAGGCGGCATTGCACCCAAAACCCTCTGACAGACCATCCTAAGCAGAAAACCCTTGAAAAGAACAACCCAAGTCCACGGTGGAACTGAAACGAACAAAGATTGAAGAGAAATTCTTTCAAACGAAAGCAGCAATGCTTGAACCACCAAACAAGAACCAAACGTGAAATTCGAGGGGAAAAGGTAGCAAATTCGATGTCGCGATCAACAACGTCAAAATTGGGAAAACGGCGAAACTCTAGAGGTTCGGAAGAGTACGAAATTCGGAAGGTCGTTAATAGGGCAATTATATATATATATATATATATATATATATATATATATATTAGAAAGATTTTTTTTTGGTAAGAAAAGAAAGATATTTTTCTTTCTTCACAAGAAAAGAAGATATTTTCATAAATATATTATTACTTTTAACTAATCTTTTCTATATAACACATTAAACAAATTAACCCCTAACTTTTAAGCTTACTAGGCGCATCCGCGCGTGCGTAAACGTGGATTGATACCGGAAAATGTTCACACGGCCGCCGTAAATAAAAAACGCGTTTGAATAAAAATTAATATTTGTGATTTAGTTTTTTCATAGTTCATGCATAGATTATTTGTAAATTACATAACTTGAATTGAATAAGCTGTATAAATGAATAAACAAAATATCTAAATCTAAAATTTTCATTTAGTTTATAATTCTCAACAAAAAATTTATATCAAAATAGGTTAAATATCGAGTATGTATTTCGTCAAAAATAGTCTTCTACAATTTTAAATAGAAATTATTTATTTCGTCAAAAATAGTCTTCTACAAATTTAAATAGAAAATAATACATTTTGCCAGTACTTTAATTAAAATAATGATGTTGAAAGTTAGGCTACATAAAACAAGTATTCACGCTCCAACTACTATCAAGTTACACTTGATAAAACCTGATTGTGTGTGCAATGATTTAGCGGTAAAAACAGGACTCCATGTCAAACAGATAGAAGTAATTCATGTCGACTACATCAGTACTAGTATATATTATAGAAGATTAAATTTTAACAATTGATTAGATTTGGATTCGTTTAATTTATTTATACGTATACGTTTCGGATTCTCGGCTAACTTTTAAGTTAAACTAATTTAAATAAAATTATAAATAATAGGAAATTTTATTAAAAAATTTCCTGTTATTACACAATTTTTGAATCTAGACCCGCTCACAGTGCGGATAATACACTAGTAATAGTATATATTATATATAGGAGAAACACTTCTTGCCATATGTCGTACCAAAAACTTGCTAATTGCCACGTGTCACGCCAATATTTAACCTCAGTGTCCCTTTTTTCTTGAATTACATAATTTATAAAAGAATTCGTAACTACAATTACTTTTAAAAAAATACGAAAGAAAGTTGCAGGGTGATACGGAGTAGAAGGTCAACCGGATCCACGTACTCATATAGATTGGATGGTTTCTTTTCACTTATCACATTCATATAAGATGGCTTAGAGTCCTAGGATGTTAGTAGTTTCGTTTAAGGTTGTCTCATGTCATGCATTCACGACTTTAATATTTGTAATAAGTTTTCATTTGTTTTATTCATATTTGTGCCTTTGTTGTAAGATCTAGTGAAATTATTGTCAAGCTAGGGTCGGGACCCATTGTGAGGTCCTAGTCCGTATCATTTTCAGAATTTGGAGTGTTACAAAATGGTATCAGATATTTTTTTATAAATAATTAAAAAATAAATTTGTTGTAAGATTTAGTGAATTTGTTGTAAGATATTTTTTTTATAAATAAGTAAATTCCGTAATTTATTTAAATAAGCATTTTTATTATTTTTAATCCTAAAATATTTCCTATTTGGTTATCAATCCTACTAGTTGTAACACCCCAAATCCGTAGGACTCGGAGTGCTACTGGGCTAGGATCTCACAATGGATCCTGACCCTAGCCTGACAACAAATTCACTGAATAAGGCACATATATATATATATATATATATATATATATATATATATATATATATATATATATATATATATATATATATATATATATATATATATACGTCAAAAGGATTATACAGAGTACTGTTGAGTACAAAGTCAAACTGAAATCGTACAATAATGATAAACCCAAAATCCCACGAATACGCCCAGTGTACGGAACCCTCAGCAGATCACCCCTCCGGATCACTCTGCAGCTCTCCTAACCTTCAAAGGATCTACAACACTGTATAAAACCGTTAGCTAACTATACACATATATAAGAAGATGCTAGAGCACAAACACACATTAATAATATTAACACATCATCATGATATCACACATTTACCCGGTTTATTATCTTTAATAAGTTAAATCACTCAATCGTATAAATAGATGTATATGAAGATATGTGACACGAGGAATATAATCCCCGCCTCTGAGTGCTCTAGCCAGCTGGAGTAGTATCAACACACCTCCCGTGTACCCTATGGGAGTGGTGAGGGTCCTTCCTTTATACCAGATCTGGCCTGACTACAGAGAACTTCCCAAACTCCACTACGGGATGAAAGGGAAAGGTTATCACGACCACTACAATGGACGGTCAGTATAACATAGGTCGGTGACCATAATAACACATGCTATAAAGCATATAACACACACACCACTCAAGCATACATCCAATATAAGGATAGTAGCTAAGTAAGTCTTATGGACTTACCTCGATCTCAGAAGTAACTCGCTACGAACAACTCTAAGAAACGTCCACTCCAAATTGGAGGACAACACAGCCTATACAAGACACACATAGATATATCAAACTCCTATCACACAAAGGGGTCACACCTAGACCCAAGGGATCCATAAGGATCATATCCAACTCGTAACCTCAAGGCCGTAACCGGCATATCTGTAAGAGCTGTAGTCTTTCAGACCGAGATCGGATCATAGCCGAGATTGGCTTTGGGCCGAGATTGGCCTTTCCGCACCCGCGGGCATGACCGCCGCCCCTGCGGGTTTCCGCCCCTACAACTCATGGGACCGCCCCTGCGGTTTCCGGCGGCTGCGGCCGGTTTTGTTCACTCTTTTGACCGTGCTTTACCTTTTACTTTACCTCTTCGTTTTACCTTGCTGAGCAAGGGTTCCATCTTCATTCCTTTCTTCAACTTCCCACGTCCTTCTTGCTTCTCCTTTGATTCACCTTGATCTTGCCTTGGTTTCCTTTGGTTTGGAAGAGAGTTTGTTGTGGCTAGAGTGTGTGTGGATGCTAGTGATGTATGTTGCTGAGCTTGGAAGCGAGCTTTGGTGTGTGTTAATCCTCCCTGCAGCCTAGGATCTTCAGTAGTGGTGAGTGCTTTTTCTTCTCCTTCTCTTCTTCTTTGATTCAATCTTTCTAGCTTAGGATTAGATGTATGCTAAGGATATTGATGGTTGGTATGTGTAAGTGCATGTGGTGTGTGTTTTTGGAATGGTAAGGACGTGATTTGAACACGTGAAGAGCCAAAGAAGAATCACGAGATCTTGTTTTGCACTTTCACCGCCCCCGCGGCCAGAAGTTCCCGCCCCTGCGGACCTTGTGCCGCAGTGCCCGCGCCGTGCCATCGCCGTGCCTACGTTGCCAACGACCCTTGTCACCGCCCCCGCGGTTGAGTGCCACCGCGCCCGCGGTTTCCTGCGTTCCGCCCCTGCGTCCTCCGTTCACGAAGGTGCGTCTTGTCCCGGGACTACCTATAGTTAGGTAGTTCCTTTCCTTTCTAGTATGAGGAACTTAGTACCATGCTAGGATTCGGATGTTGACGAGTATGATATAGATATGCCGGTTACGGATTTGAGTTTACAAGTTGGATATGATCCCTTATGGATCCCTTGGGTCTAGGTGTGACCCCTTTGTGTGATAGGATTGTGATATATATATATGTGTGTGTCTTGTATAGGCTGAGTTGTCCTCCAGTTTGGAGTGGACGTTTCTGAGAGTTGTTCGTAGCGAGTTACTTATGAGATCGAGGTAAGTCCATAGGACTTACTTAGCTGCCATCCTTATATTGGATGTGTGCATGAGTGGTGTTTGTTATATGCTTTATAGCATGCTTTATGTTGGTCACCGACCTATGTTATATTGACCGCCCATTGTAGTGGCTATGACAACTTACCTTTCACCCATAGTGGAGTCTGGGAAGTTCTCTGTAAGCTAGTTAGTTCTGGTATACGGGAAGGGCACCTACCACTCCATATGGTATACGGGAAAGTGCTGATACCACTCCAACTAGCTATTGCACGCAAAGGCGAGGATTATATTCATTCCTCGTGTCGCGTATTTTCATATACTGATTTATATACTCTTGAGTGATTAACATTATAAAGATAACAAGCCGGGTAAATGTGTGATATCATGATGAAGTGTTAATGTTACTGATATGTGATTGTGCTCTAGCATCTTCTTATATATGTGTATAGTTAGCTAACGGTTTTATACTGTGTTGTAGATCCTTAGCTAAGGGTGCCGTACACTGGGGTCATACTCGTGGGTTACGGGATATTTTGATCATGTAATTACGTTATGTTTTGTTTGTACTCAGCAACGTTGTATAAACCTTTTGATACTTTTATAACAGTTTGATGTTTTGTATTTAATCTATCGGTGCCTTGTTGTAAGATTTAGTGAACTTGTTGTCAGGCTAGGGTCAGGATCCATTGTGAGATCCTAGCCCAGTAGCACTCCGAGTCCTACGGATTTGGGGTGTTACAAAGTTGGTATTAGAGCCCAGGTTGACAACAATGGCACTAGTAATCTGCAATAAAGTTCGAATAGATAAATAAACAAAACCCGAAAGGGGTTTGACTTTTCAAAAGGTTTTGGTTTTGAAATGAGTACAAAATGATTTGGGATATCGTGTATGTGAACCATCGCCCCTCTGAAGATCTCGACAGTATAGGTTTATATATATATAGATAGATACTATTTGATGTGATGTGTGATATATATATCTATACATACGGCATATATATAGCCTCCTGAGTAGATTACGTTCTCTGCAGATGTTTCAGACTAGAGCACCTGCAGCTGGACGGGGTAGAGGTTTAGGTAGACCCCCTCTAGGTAGAGGACGGGGTAGGATTCCTGCTGTTGATGTACAGGTAACAATAGCGCTTCAGGAGAATGTGGATGAGAGTGCCGCCTCGGGGATTAGGAATGGTATAGCTGAGAGACATACACAATAGCGAGTCTTGTCAGATGACTCGGGTTATGTCATTATGAGGGGACTAGATTTCCGTGCGTATATTAGACAAGTGGAGGAAGCTGCTAGAGCAGGTGAACGTATTCCTGATCTGCCAGTACAGGGGGAATCATTTGAAGGATTGCATAGAATTACTCAGGTGCCAGTTGTACCGGCACGGGCTGCTGAGATTACCCAAGTTTCAGGGGAGCATAGAAGGTCTGGGAAGAGATAGCGGATAGGACAGATCAGTGATACTGATGGGGTTGCTGGCTCAGGGCAAGGCCAGAATCGCCATAGTCAACCCACACCTGTACCAGTTACAGATCAAGGACGGCGATGTTTTAATTGTGGTAAGGATGGACATACGCAACGAAGGTGCACGAGGCAGACAGTGACTTGTTATATATGTGGCAGACGAGGTCACATACATATTTTCTGTAGACATGGTGGAGCTTTGTCTCAGCCGGGTTCTTTTCCTATTAGGGTAGCTGGGGGTGGACAGAGGTCACCTCAGCAACAACAGCGACAACAACCTGGGCCGACCAGAGGTGCTGAAGGAATGGTAAGTTCTGAACGATACCAGAGACGCTCAAGTTACCCCGCAGCTGCATTGGTTGCTGCTACGGGTCCACGGTGTTTTAACTGTAATGATCCTGGACATTTACGACCAACATGCACGTATCCGTTAGTGACTTGCTTCACTTGTGGTGGGCAAGGTCACCTGGAGATTTTCTGTAGATGGGGTGGAGTTCTATCACAGTAAAGTTCTTTTCCTGCCCTTGCAGTGGGAGGTGGACAAAGATTACCTCAGCAGATACAGGGACCGTGGAGAATCCCAGATTGCCTGACTACTCCGGGAGCTGCTCCGGGGCCGAGTAGAGGCTTAGGTTGGGATGGTGATGTTGTGGAAACCAGAGGACCACAGGGTCTAGTTTTGCACTGAGGAGTGCAGAGGAGCCAGCCACACCGACTGATACAAGTACCTTTCTAATTTCCTAGATTGCCTATTAGAGTCTTATGTGATACGAGTGCGACGCACTCTTTTATTTCCGATGCCTGTATAGAGTACCTGAGCCTAGATGTGGTTGAGGGAATACCTTTTAGTATAAGGTTACCGAAGGTAGTGGGGTCAGAGGTACCCGTGAGATCCGTGACTGTCCCGTTTTTGTAGGACCGTGTGTTACTGGTTGATATTTTTATCATGCCAGTAGTGTATGAGAATATCCTTTTAGTTATGGTTTGGATGGTTAGGCATCAGACTGTATGATATGTAGGTAGAAGGACTGTCATAGTCTCCACCGAGTTAGGTCAGATATAGTGACCAGTGCGGTACATGCAACGAATTGATTATACAGGTGATGAGGCCTTCTGGTGTTATGCCATGAAGTAGGGGGAGAGTCTAGCGTTAGAGGATATCCCAGTTGTTTGTGAGTTACTGATGTTTTTCTGAGCTGTCCAGTTTGCCGTCTCAGAGGAGTGTGGATTTCAGTATCGAGTTAGGGCCTGGTACGAGACCCATCTCGAAGGCCCATACTTGATGGCGCCTGTCGAGATGCTGGAGCTGAAGAAGCAACTCGAGGAGTTGGCTGAGAAGGGCTTCGTTCGCCCTAGTGTGTTCCCATGGGGAGCACCTCTCCTCCTCGTACAGAAGAAGGAAGGATCACTGAGGTTATGCATAGATTACAAAGAGCTGAACAAGGTGACCATCAAGAACAAGTATCCACTACCGTGCATTAATGATTTTTTAGATCAGCTACAAGAAGCGACAGTGTTCTCAAGGATTGACCTGCATTCCGGGTATCACCAGCTGAGGGTGAGGGAGCAGGATGTGCACAGGACAACATTCCGGACCAGATATGACCACTATAAGGTTGTAGTGATGCCATTTAGGCTTACGAATGTCCAGCCGTCTTTATGGAATTGATGAACAGTATCTTCATCGACTTCCTGGATCAGTTGTGGTGGTTTTATTGATGACATTCTAGTATACTCTCGCAGTGGAGAGGAGCATGCAGGACATTTGAGGATTGTATTGCAAGTTTTGCAGGATAAAGAACTTTATGCTAAGTTCTCTAAATGTGAGTTCTGGATGCCAGAGGTAGCATTCTTGGGTTCCATTGTTTTCACCAAAGGATCCAGATGGATCCGGTGAAGATAGAGGTTGTAGCAGCACGAACGATACCGACGAACGTCAAGGAAGTACGTAATTTCCTTGGCCTAGCCGGCTATCACAGATGCTTTGTGGAGGGCTTTTCTATGATTACCCATCCACTGATGAGGTTGCTGAGGAAGACTACCAGATTTTTGTGGTCTGATCAGGGTATGCAGAGTTTGGAGTAGCTGAAGAGATGTATGATTTCCGTTCCTGGGTTGACACGGGCAGAGAGTACAGTTGATTTTGTGGTTACAGAGATGCATCTAAGCTAGAATTTTGAAGTACATTGATACAACAAGGTTGACAGTTCAGTAGCAGTGACAGAGAGACTTGATTTGGTTAGAGTGGATATCTAGTTTCCTGATGAAGATCCGAGAAGGGATATTTCAGAATGAGGCCCCACCGTTCCTGCTAGGAGCAGATGGAGCTTTGAAACGCCGCAATCGCGTCTGGGTACCGTTGATGCGGAGTTGAGCCAGAAGATTTTGCAGGAGGCATTGTACGCCATAGTCAGTGCACCTTGGTACGAGCAGATGTACCGGGATTTGAGACGTTGTAGTGATGGTTAGGGCTAAAGCCCGATGTAGCCGGAATTATGGCATCGTGTGCGACATGCCAGCAGGTCAGGATAGAGCACCACAGACCGGGAGGTGAGCTCCACCCACTTCCTGTTCCACAGAGGAAGTGGGAGGACGTCACCATAGATGTTGTGACTGGGCTGAGACCGAATTGAAGATTGATATTATCGGGGTATCGTAGACAGATAGACGAAGACGGCACGTTTCCTTCCTATTCGGGAAACGTGGCTAATGAGAAGATTAGTTGAGGAGTACACTAGACAGATAGTGAGACTCCATGGGGTACCGAGGACGATCGTCTCAAGTAGAGACGGACGATTTACCTCGAGATTCTGACCACAGATTCAGACTGCCCTGGGGACGAGTTTGCACTTCACGACTGCGTTTCATCCTCAGATAGATGGTCAGTCAGAGAGGACCATTCAGACGCTGGAGGATATGCTGCGAGCTTGTGTGTTGGATTGGGGACAGGTGTGGAGACGGATCATCTTCCACTAGTTGAATTCTCACACAATAATGGTTGGTATGCATCTTTTTGGATGACCCTAGGAGGCACTGTATGGACAGAGATATCGGACTCTGTTAGGCTGAGATGAGCAGAGTAGTGACAGTGATTTGACACCTGATCAGGTTCAGGATGATGGAATTCGAGTAGCCCTGGTTAGAGAATGATTGCTGACTGTGCATAGCCGTCAGAGGTCGTATACAGATAGGAGGCGTAGACCTCTAGAGTTCAGAATTGGAGCCTAGTATGGCTGAGAGTGTCTCCGACACGAGGTGTTAGATGCTTTGACATTAAGAGGAAGTTGAGAGCGTAGCTGGCCTTAGAGTTCAGAGTTGGACCGTTTGAGTTGCTAGATCGGATTAAGAGCACAGATTACAGATAGCCCTGTCTCCGAGATTCGAGGATTTACCCTGGGTTTCATGTGTCTCAGCTGAGGGACTACATACCCGCTCCGAGACACACTGTGAGTTATGATGATTTGGTGGTTGAGCCGGACCACATCTGTATCAAGCATTCTATTACAGTCCTAGGCAGAGGCATGAGATGTCTGCGTGTATAGAACATTCCTGTGTGAGGATACAGTGGTTGAGACGAGAACCTGATGAGGCTACGGGAGAGACTGGGGATAGTATCTAGAGGAACTATCAAGAGTTATAGGCGAGGATAGATATATCTTTAGGATCCAGGAGTAAGTCTTAGGACTAGCCTGAGGAGCGATATGATTACGTGCATATGTGCTTATGTGCTTATATGCTATGCCTATGTTTATTTTCGTGCTAGCCTATGATGTGTTTATGATCTTACTAGATCTTGTTGTGCTAGTACGACTGCTAGGTATAGCTGGAGATGGTTCTTACCTCCATGCTATTGTGATATGACTATTAGGGATAGCTGGAGATGGTTCCTACCTCCATGCTATTTTTGATGGACATAGTTTGGATGGAGATGTCTTCTCCATGCCCCGATGATGGTTCGGCTAGAGATGTCCCTCTACACCCCGAATAGTAGTGTGATCTTTTGAGGTATAGTGTCATATGAGTTGGTACCTTATGTACGAGATGTGATACCTCCGATAGAGAGAGTGTGTTCCGATGGCTGAGTCAGAGAGATTTCCGTGTTTGTACAAGTTTCGGGACGAAACTTGTTTTTAGGGGGGAGGGATGTAAGATCCATAGTCTTTTGGACCGAGATCGGATCATAGCCGAGATTAGCTTTGGGCCGAGATTGGCCTTTTCGCACCCGCGGGCATGACCGCCGCCCCTGCGGCTCATGGGACCTCCCCTGCGGTTTTCCGGCGGTTGCAGCCGGTTTTGTTGCTCTTTTGACCGTGCTTTACCTTTTACCTTACCTCTTCGTTTTACCTTGCTGAGCAAGGGTTCCATCTTTTGACCGTGCTTTGGTTTGGAAGAGAGTTTGTTGTGGCTAGAGTGTGTGTGGATGCTAGTGATGTATGTTGCTGAGCTTGGAAGCCAGCTTTGGTGGTGTGTTGATCCTTCCTGCAGCCTAGGATCTTCAGTAGTGGTGAGTGCTTGTTCTTCTCCTTCTCTTCTTCTTTGATTCAATCTTTCTAGCTTAGGATTAGATGTATGCTAAGGATATGATGGTTGGTATGTGTATGTGCATGTAGTGTGTGGTTTTTGGAATGGTAAGGACGTGATTTGATCACGTGAAGAGCCGAAGAAGAATCACGAGATCTTGTTCTGCACTGTCGCCGCGCCGCGGCCAGATGTCACCGCCCCTGCGGACCTTGTGCCGCAGCACCCGCGCCCGTGCCAGCGTCGTGTCTGCGTTGCCAGCGACCCTTGTAACCGCCCCCGCCGGGTTGAGTGCCACCACGCCCGCGTTTCCTGCGTTCCGCCCCTGCGTCCTCCGTTCACGCAGGTGCGTCTTGTCCCGGGACTACCTATAGCTAGGTAGTTCCTTTCCTTTCTAGTATGAGGAACTTAGTACCATGCTAGGATTCAGATGTTGACGAGTATGATATAGATATGCCGGTTACGGTTTTGAGGTTACAAGTTGGATATGATCCCTTATGGATCCCTTGGGTCTAGGTGTGACCCCTTTTGTGTGATAGGATTGTGATATATATATATATATATATATTATATATATATATATATTATATATATGTGTGTGTGTTGTGTGTGTGTGTGTGTGTCTTGTATAGGTTGAGTTGTCCTCTAGTTTGGAGTGGACGTTTTCTGAGAGTTGTTCGTAGCGAGTTACTTTTGAGATCGAGGTAACTACATAGGACTTACTTAGGCTGCCATCCTTATATTGGATGTGTGCATGAGTGATGTTTGTTATATGCTTTATATCATGCTTTATGTTGGTCACCGACCTATGTTATACTGACCGCCCATTGTAGTGGCGTGATAACTTTCCTTTCATCCCGTAGTGGAGTCTGGGAAGTTCTCTGTAGCTAGTTAGTTCTGGTATACGGGAAAGGACCTACCACTCCACAGGTACACGGGAGGTGTGCTGATACCACTCCAGCTGGCTAGCACTCAGAGGCGGGATTATATTATTCCTCGTGTCACTATTTCATATACTATTTATATACTTTGAGTGATTAACTTATAAAGATAATAAACCGGGTAAATGTTTGATATCATGTGAAGTGTTTATTATATCTGATATGTGATTGTGCTCTAGCATCTTCTTATATATGTGTATAGTTAGCTAACGGTTTTATACCGTGTTGTAGATCCTTTGCAGGTTAGGAGCTGCAGAGTGATCCAGAGGGTGATCTGCTGAGGGTTCCGTACACTGGGGTCATACTCGTGGGTTACGGGATATTTTGATCATGTATATACGTTATGTTTTGTTTGTACTCAACAGCGTTGTATAAACCTTTTGATACTTTTATAACAGTTTGATGTTTTGTATTTAATCTATCGGTGCCTTGTTGTAAGATTCAGTGAACTTGTTGTCAGGCTAGGGTCAGGATCCATTGTGAGATCCTAGCCCAGTAGCACTCCGAGTCCTACGGATTTGGGGTGTTACAATATCAATATCATACTCATCATAAACCGATACCTAGCATGGTACTAGTTCCCTCATACTAGGAAAGGAAAAGAGCTACCCAACTATGGGTTGTCCCGGGATAGGACGCACCTGCGTGATCAAGGGACGCAGGCGGAACGCAGGAAACGCGC